>BRYA01000657.1:818-64591 GCA_030267965.1 Triparma columacea
TCTGGCTGCTCCTCTTCCCATTTTGCCCAGTTCATCTTAACCCATTTCTTAATTTCTCCTTCAATTGAGACCCAATGATGTTTTGACCTTTTAAAGACTGAAAACTTTATTGCATCACTTTCCCCTTCAAGGAAATATGCCATTGTCATATCCTTTCCTCTTTGTATGCTCCAAAAAGTTTGCAGGTACTTCTTTTCAATATTCCAAAAAAAGACAGCAATCCACAGGGTTGTCATAGGTATGAAATACCTTGCAATCATTGAGGCAATATTGATTGCTCCATCATCAACATAAGGTGAAGCTACATATATTGACACTGGTAGGCTTCCCATTGTCAACAAAAGACCAAACAACCAATACAACCCTCCAACTTCATTAGGATGTCTAAACTGCGCAATTGATGTGAAGTCTGTAATGACCTTTACCAGCACTCTGCAAAATATACTATTCGCAATCTCTATCAAGTTATCCCCAAATGGTAACCAGTACCAGAAATCACCCCTCAATATCTTAATCAAAATGTACAGGCCAAGGTCAGCGCCAATGTAGAGAATGGCCCAACTACCTCCCATCAACCCAAGAAGAACTATTGTTGTACACCTTATTAGAAGCATTCCTGCAGTGAACAGCATCATGAAAGCAAATACTACTGTTCTCTTCCTTGCTTTTGGTGGTATATATCCATAGAAGTCTGGTGCTTGTTCTCTCTTAGCAGGGTCTGTGTCCCAGTCATAACTTATTGTTGCAGAGGCAAAGCCTGTTGTAATTGCTGACACTGCAACAGAAAGCCATGCTGAAATTCCAACATCCTCTTTGTCACTTGTTGCTATAGCCATAAGTTGGATAATCACTCCAGGGATTGCCTCAGCAAACATCTCAACAACTTTCATAGCTGTAAAAAAAAACATAGGGTCAGCTGCAGTCCCAACCTCTTGCTTTGCTCCAGTTGCCACCCTGTAAGCATCAATCGCAGGCTTGTACCCAAGCAAGATTGGAATCCACTCCCACACCAATTTCTTTGTCCCTAACTTCCTATTCTGGAACCAAGTCAAAATCATCTGAAAACCAATTGATGCAACTAAACTTGCCAAAGAAGCTTTGAAGTACCCATACTTCTCATCACTCCTAAACATGTATGTCACATACACATCAGTAAGCAAATCAGTCATGCTTGTGACAGCACCAAAGGTAACCCTTGCCTTCAAGCCAATCTTTGAGTTCTTAAATAGATCCACAGCAATTGTCTCAATCATTGGCCTAAACCATTTGTATTCTCTCATTACTTCTTCTACTTCAGTGTATTGGTGGGCCCACTCATCTACAGCATGCTTTGCAGTCAGTGTTTGCAATGTGATTACTTTCAGTGCACTTCCAATCTCCAAGCCTCTTGCTTCCTCCAAACTCCCAACTTCTCCTTCATTTGTTGCTCGTCGTCTCAGCTTATTTCTCACAATGGCGCACAACATTGTTTTGACAAACCTGTTTTGCTTCTCAAGCTCTTTCATTGCACTATTGTTGAAAATGAACTCCTTTACTACCTCATCTTTCATACCTCCAACTTTCATCTCCTTGACCCTTAACATCAACTGATCTCCAAACCTCCTGCCATCCTCTTCATTGGCTTCTGAGCTGCTTAAAAGATTATCAAAGTAGATAGCAGCATTACTCCCAACCTCAAGGCGCCGGTTAGCGCTGGTCTTTGCAGCACCCTTTGTGATCTCCTTTCCCAGCTCCAGCCTTGTGACAATATTTATCTTGGTCTCTTTTTTACCAACCCTGCAGAACCTCACTGCAAAATCTTCTCTTGCTAGAGACTGCAACCCTCTCTCTTTGATTCCTTCACTCATGATAACAAGAGTGCTCTTATCTGCTCTATACAAACGCATCTTTGAGACAAAGTTCACATTAAAGCTTTGCAACGTTGTTTTGATGCACTCCTTTGCCTTGACCTCTAAATCAAAGTCGTTACTTGCATTTGCAGCTTCCCTCACTAAGCCCTTGGTCTGAAGCCTGTCAACATCCCAAAAGTAGGCAGCTGCTTCCTCAAAGCCTGTTCTCAAGGTAACTGAGATCATTCCCCAGCTCTTTCCTCCTCCTTCTGCACCAACAGTTGCTCTAATCATGTCAAACAGTGGTAAGAGTTTTGTGTCGCCCCTCACCTTGAGATCTTTCATACTCTTGACAATCTCCCTCCTTCTTGGGGCATCAATCTCAGTTGTCTTGTCGAATTTCTTGCGAAGCGAAATCATGTTGCTTGCATACCCGATTGTTAGACGATTCATTATCAAAGCTGGGACAGCCCCTCTAATGTCTACTTTACCAACATAGGTCACTCGGGTTTGATGGAAGCCAACAGTGTTTGGGAGCTCTTCAAACTTCCACGTTGTGGTGGCTGATCCCTGGACAATATTGAAACGTAAAGGGTATTCTTTGTTGAGCCTATCAGTGTCTTCATAAACAGTCCAGCAGACCTTTCCATCCTCATTCTTCTGCCAGCAGCTGTAGGCTCTCCACTCTCTCTCAGACATTCCTTTTACTCCAAGACTTCTTCTGCTTAAGTAGAGCTGTGAGTGGTTGTTGATCTTCTTTGCTACAATTGCTTTATACTTCTTCCCAAGCATACTCTTCTTCTCTCTGGAATCTTTTATAAATTCGTATGCAACGCACTCTTCAACACTTGCATCAACAACTGTCTCGCACATGCCAACGACAAGACTTTCATTCTCAAGATGGACGGCTTTTAACTCCACCTTAACATCTGGAACTGATATTGAATCAACATTCAAGCTCTCCTTACACCTCTTGTAGAACTCCTTGCCTTTCTGGATTGCCTTTTCCTCCTCTTCTGTATAAGTTTGCTGCTCATTTCTTATAACTTTGGCAAGCAAGTCTTGTGTAATCGAGTCCTTTTCGTCATCAGTTTTAACAAACTGGGCAGTGCCTCCGGATGTAGTCAGCCCCTTCTCTCCATTTCCCTGAGGCTCGACATGCCCAATCTCGATGTCTTTGTCCATGTCGCGTACGATATCCTCTTCTTCATCGAGCCCCCCGTTGCCGTAATCTTCAGTAACAATTCTCTCGTAGTCCTCTGAGTCTGTTGAAGAAGAAGCTTTTGTAAGGGCTGCAGTGCCCATCTCTTCTGCAGCAGCCCTGAGTGCATCGTTCTCCTTCATCAACTTGTCGTTGATATCTTTGAGGTTCTTTATCTCAACAAGGTGTTCGGCGGCGACCCTTACCGCGGATGCCTTGAGTTCGGCAATTTCTATCCCTCGAGCATTGACAAGGTTCGCTAATCTTTCAATTTCCTCCTCCGTCTTTGCAACGTTTACAAAGCTGTCAGGATTCATTGGTACGGTCGAAGCGGCGGTCGTACGGCCAGAGGACAGCTGCAAGGCACTAACATTATCACTGTCTGCAACCAGACCAACGGCGTCCTCATGACTATTTTCAGAGTCTGCGGTAATGGCGATTATTGTGTTTGTTAGTCAACATGAAGTGATTTCCATGCGTGCTCCTCGTTTCTGTGTAGCATATCAAGCGCCCCACGCGGTTGCCGCAGACAATCCCATGCGGTCGCCGCAGACGGAACCCATGCGGTCGCCGCAGAAGCGCCCCATGCGGTCGCCGCAGAAGGAACCCATGCGGTCGCCGGAGAAGGAGCCCATGCGGTCGCCGCAGACAGGTGCGCGCGCGTGCTCCGCGGCCGCCGCCCGTCGAGCTCGACGCCGAGGGCCAGGCCCTCCGCAAACGGCTCCGCGCGTTCCGCACGCAGGCGGTGAAGGAAAAATACAAAGTTTCAACCCGCCCTCCCGTGACTTTCCCGCTCTCCCCTAGAGTATTAAAATGCGTTTTTCTTTTCGGCCTCTCAACGCACAACTCACCTCGTCCGGCGTCCTCGTGGCTGTTTTTGGAGTCTGCGGTAATGGCGATTATGGTGTTTGTTATGTTAGTCAACATGAAGAGATTTCAACGCGTGCTCCTCGTTTCTGTGTAGCATATCAAGCGCCCCACGCGGTTGCCGGAGACGGAACCGATGCGGTCGCCGGAGACAGATCCCATGCGGTCGCCGCAGACCGGCGCGCGTGCGCGTGCGCTGCGGCCGCTGCGGCCGCCGCCCGTCGAGCTCGACGCCGAGGGCCAGGCCCTCCGCGAACGGCCTCGCGCGTTCCGCACACAGGCGGTGAGAAAAACTACAAGGGTCTCCCCCCCTGCGACTCCCTGAATCGAACTTACCTCGGTCTTGTCCAGCGTCCTCATGAGAGCTTTTAGATTTAGAGACTGTGAAGGGGACAACACAACACATTGCAAAAGTAAGTGAGCAAAAGATACAAAGCTTCAACGCGTCCTCCCGCGAGTATTGAATTGTCCTTTCTCTCTTCCAGCTCTCAACGCACAACTCACCTCGTCCCGCGTCCTCGTGACCATTTTCAGAGTCTGCGGTAATGGCGATTATGGTGTTTGTTAGTCAAAATGAATAGATTTCCACGCGTGTTCCTACATATCCTCCTCGTTTCCCTATAGCACGTCAATGGACTCCAACTCAACAACCCCCTGACACGAACTCACCTCGTTCAGCGTCCCCACGGGGTCTTTCAATTGACGTAGACGGAGTAATTTGCCTCTCATGGCCTAGATCGGGTACTGAATGGCAGTTATCGGACATCGGGGCGTCAACCTGAAGTATATGAGTCTCCTCCACACGCTCTTCTCTCCCTCCTCTGGATTCGTTTTCTGTGTCCTTTTCCTGTGAGGAGCGAAGCAAATTGCGAAAGCAAAGACGTTAGTAAGTTAGAAATGGTAACGACGCGAGTAGGGGGGGCGAGATTATATTTGGAGACAAAATCATCACATGCATGGGCGTGGCGTGGCTCGCAACGTGCGGCATCTCTTTTATTCCTACCTGTCACAAGCATGGAGAGTTGTGCAAGAATGGGGTTTTACGAAGAGTTAGTATCGCAGCGGCAGTGTGTGAGGCTTGAGATGCATCTTATACAGAATTAAAGACTCCTGCGTATTTTCTCCCTCGCAATCCTAAACGTTTTCAGCCCGTCACTTCGCTCCTCATCTCATCTCACCTCTTGCATATCCTCACTTGAATTCTCTACATGTGACGACAGCGAAGCTCCCCCCATCTTATCAAGGGGGTCCCCTCCTACCAGAGAGTGAGCGCCCTTTCGAGAAGTCGCTGTGAATGTAAACGTGGGCGTTTGATTGTGAAGATAAAAGTGTTGGTGGGGTTTGCACACATACTGAAATTGATATTTGACGAGCCTCTGCAGTCACACAAACTCCGCTCGCTAAACCTCTCTTATCGTCTACCTCCCCCCTTAAACCCCCATCTACCCTTATCTCACCTCTTTCAACTTCCTCGGCTTTAGTGACGAGCGCAGTCTCCTCACTTGACGTGTTTAATTTCACGCCCTCGC
This sequence comes from Triparma columacea, assembly GCA_030267965.1. Classification (NCBI taxonomy): domain Eukaryota; class Bolidophyceae; order Parmales; family Triparmaceae; genus Triparma; species Triparma columacea. The sequence goes on from BRYA01000657.1 coordinate 6,245, forward strand.
TTGTACTGGCGACCTGCGACGGCAGCGAGACTCCGTGACCTTCGGAGAGAGATCCCTCCTGAGGTAATACTTGAGTATGATAACCGCCTCGAGGCCCTGCTGTGATGGTAAGCGTGGTTACATCGTGACGGTGCATTTCGAGATGACATTGGCTGGAGTTAGCATTGGATGAAATTTGACGAGCTTCAACTGCCCTACGAGCGCCGCAAGCAGCCTCTCCTTCTCCTTCTCCTCTATCTCCCTCCACTTGAGTTTTTGGACGTTCCAGAGTCGGACAGAACCCCTTTATCCCCCTCAACACTCCCTATCTGACACTCGCAACCTATTTACGTACCTTCCTTGATTCTGTTAGTCCTCTCACTGCCCTCTATCATGTCCTCGTAGACCAGTTTGCCCAAGAGGTTTGACTCTGAGGGATCGGCATGCCCCCCTTCTTGTTGTCCGGTCTTGGAAGCTTTACTCATTTTCTACCACTCTGTTTTTTAATCTTGCGTAAATCTGGGGGATTGGATGGTTGTAAAAGTAGTAAAGTAGTGTGAGTAAGTAAGTTGATGAATCTGGAGAATAAACCTCTTGGCAAGGAAAAACTTGGCACTCGAAAGCCTTGGGCGGCCATCTGGGCAATAGAATCCTTCCAATGCGTAGACTCGGTCATGATCCCCGTCAAATTTCGTCTCCCGTAAGTGACACAAAGCTGAAAATAATAACCGAAGACCAAAAAATTCGTGGAACACGCTAAAAATGGGGTGTCGAGTCAACAGGACAAACCAACCCTTCTTTTTGTTTAACAACTCCCACCCCGCTTCAACGCAATTTTAACGCAACTTTAGAGCATAACAACAACTGGAACGGCTGACCCTCTCGCTTCTCGTCCGTCCCCATCACTTACTAACAATTTTGTTAGTTTACCTCAAACAGACAAAATGCACGATGCTTTCAGGGAGGAAAAAAGGAAAAGTGAAAAAGCTTCTCCCCCATCTTCTTCACCCTGTTGAGGTAAGGGTTAAGTAGGGATCCCTAATGGAGCACCCAGAAGCCCCTAAAAAACGCCGTCCAACAAGTCGTCGATAAAATGAAAACCATGTTTTTTTTCCTGTGGAAGAGAACATTTTTCTACCCCAGTCCCTCTCCTTGCGCACTATGATGGCTTCATTGGATGAGTTGCTCGTACAGCCTTTCTACCTTTGTCCTTGCCCAGTTATGATTATTGTCCCGCAAGAACTTCAAGGCTGACTTCACTGTCGGTTTCCTCTCCACTTCAAAAGCTCTAACGCCAGACAAAACCGCTAAACGATTCCAGCCTATCTCCGCGACCAATGCCTCTACGATTTCCTTCAATTTTACCCCCTCGAGCCTGCCCCCTCCCAATCTCTTCCTCATCGTGACAAAACCCCATATGCCCTCTGTGCTGTCGAGCCTAACGTCTTTAAAGCCGACCTTCCGATATTCCCCCATCACCCCCTCCGCCTGACTCTCTGTGACGATCCCTGAAAGCCCGACCCTCCCCCCGTTCTTTGTGAGTGACCAAATCGTGGGTGCCAGCTGGGATATGCCATGTAGTTAGTTGTATTGTGAGAAAACCATTCTCTGCTGTCAATTCTCACCTCTTTCAGTGGCCCCGCAAGAATATTCGCCACAACAATGTCAGCCGCTCCATTCTCCTCCTCATACCTCTCCACATTCTCCTTGATGGGGTCGATCGCATCAACTCCTGTCAACCTCTCCCACAGCTCCCCCCCGGCAGCCCCAAACGGCGGAGCATACATCTCGAACTGTTCCCTGCTCCACCCGTTGAGCTCCCCATTCTTCCTCCCCGCCACGATTGCCATGTGGTCGACCTCCACCCCTTTGACCCTCACGTTCTCCCCCGCCGCGAGCGCTACCAGTCCGATGAGCCCCGTCCCGGCCCCATAGTCGCAGAGCTCCACCTCCATCCCCCTCTTGCAGAGGTCCTTTGTTACCTTGTATGCCCATGCTGAGCACATCCTAGTCTGTGAGGAGCGTTTGAATCGCAAAAGGGTGAGGCGGCGAGCGTTAGCGAGTTCTTTTGTTGCTCCTCTCTCTTCGTCGCTGCTCCCTGTGCTGCTATCCACTTACAGTAGGGTGCTCTCCGGTCCCGAACGCCCCTCCTCCGGCGACGCAAACCTCGATAAGCCGCGTCCCTTCTGTGCCTCCTTTCAAGCCCTTGAAGGCCTTCGCGACCTCCTGGTCGCTATGGAATGGCAACTTCACTACGCAGCATCCGTCCTCAACAGGGATGAGGCGAGGTGGCCATGACTTCTGGACTTCAGTAACCCAGTCCTTCTCATCGTCCACGATCCTCTCAACAGCCGGTCCTACCAAGTGCCCGCCTTGAGTTATCATCTGTACGAATCCATCGACTTCCTCAAACATGTGAACCCCCTTCCTATCATCATCATCATCACCCCCAACACCATAACCCAGTGTTATTAGAGTCTCAGCCCCTGTTGTGAATAAGTGTGTGTGTGGGTGAGAACGACCCAAGGGCAACTTTTCGTGCGCGCTTCGCTTCTCTCGCACTTACAGCACTGGGATCGAAGTCCAGGCTCGCCGTGGAAGAAGACGCCGCTCAAATCGACCTCTACACTGTCATCATCCTCACGACCATCAGTTACTGTCGCAGAGTTGAATAGGCCAGTTTCCAACGCATAGGAACTGATCAAATCCGAGTTAACATGCGTGGTCGTACCATTTGGTAGAAGTACGAGTGATGGGAAAGTGATGCTGTGAGAGTGTAAAGTGTGTAGTGTGTGTCGTGTTCGTTGTGTTTGTAGGGTTCTTAGGGTGTTCAGAGTGCGCTGAGTCTTCCTTTCCTTCTTGTGATGTCGATCTTGTTGGTGCACTTGGAATTTTTTGGCGCTGTTCTTTCTTATATTCCAATTGAACCCTCTTGTTTCGATGAAACTATCTACTATATTACTTGTGAGTAGTAAAGCAACGATGTATTTGTAGTACATCTGTTTTGGGTCCAATAAAACTGTTTCTCTTTTCGCTTCCCTTCTTCGCCCCTCCCCCCTCCGGGGGCCCCTCCTCACTCCAAAATCCAAACCACTTTTTTAGGGACATTTTCGAAGCCTCAAAGGTATATTATGAACTTGTAATCATTCAAATCGTTCCTCTATATATATATATACGCTCAAGTCACCTACTACTACTACTCTACGTCGAAACAAGGGTACAAATCAGAGCTCTTTCCCAAACGACCCCCATCCCTTCCCCCCCAATTTTCAGCCTCCTAACGCCACCCCCCCCCTCCCCCCCTCGCCACACCCCACCGCTACTCTCTTCTAGTCAGGATGCTCCGCCGTAGTGTCCTAAGATTAGCTAAAACATCCAAAAATGATACACCAGTGGCGGCCCCTTCCTCTTCTCAGTTGGGGGATGAGATGGAGACCATGATGCCCTGGAACGGATGGTTCTCCCGTCTCCTAAAGGAGAAGCTCGGAGATGAGCGCTTCACTGCGCTCTCCAACTGGGCTCAATTCAGACCTGATGATCCTCATGGTCTTGTTGGTGTCCCTGAGCATGCCCGCACCACCACTGAGGGGGTCCCTAGGATCAAGGGTTACCGCTACCCCGCCCCTGGGTCCCGCCCCCCCGTAGAAATCCCTACAGCCGACATGGACTCAGACCCCTACAATATAAATTACTACTCCAAGGATACACGTCGCAACGCCAAGACTACCACCTTCCACATTGTCGGGTCGGACGTAACCTTAGAGGAGACCAAGATGCTCCCCAATACCGTCACCATGGTGGAGATCGAGGAGGGTAGTGAAGCCGACGGTTCAAAGCTGGTTAAGAGGGAGCTTCTGATCTCTGCATCTGACGAAGAAATTGGCTCCCCCGGCAACAACGGAATGTTCGCCACCGGAAAGTCCGAGTACGATCCCACCGGCCTCCGCTCCACCATGCAGACAAACTGGGCCGCCATGAACGCCAGCGTTACGGCCCACCTCCCCACCCAGCTCTGCAGGTACGAGTGGGAGGCGGAGCAGGAGGAGATGCTCGCCAAGTGGGAGGAGGAGGGCCTGCCGGTCATGCCGGGGAGGGTCATGGAGTGGGAGGTGCCGGAGAAGAGGAACATAGCGAGCTGGTAGGCTGGGGAGGGGGGCGCGATATATGAAGAGAAAGGACGAACGTTGGTTCTAAAAATCTGTTGCCGACTTGGCCTTTTCATCTGGGAGGACCCTTCGCTTCAACCCATTCGCTCCTACCTCCTTCCCCAAAACGAAAGCATTTTCATTTCATGGTCCAAATTGTTCGGTTTACCGTAGTACACTACACTCCCTCCCTTTTCTTTCACACACACACCCCCTTCTAGAGCACAATGCAGATGTCGTGTTTGTCGACCGGTACCCCTCCCGACGTTCCGACGCTCCCGCCTTCGTTGGTAATTGGGTCGATGTCTGTAAAAAGGAGAGGCGTCTCCCCGTCAAAATCAGCGAAGAGCCAAACATCGTCTGACGCCGATCCCTTCCTCGTGTCGTTGCCCTCGAGCCTGTTTATGTGGGTAGTTATCTTCTTCATGTCCTTGGAGAGCTTGTCAATGTTTGCGGCGAGCTCCTTGATCTCGCCCTCGAGCCTAGTCTTCTCGGAGAAGATGAATTTTGTGCGGACGAGGACGCTGCCACTGAGCTGCTTGGCCTCGGTCTTCTTTTCGGGGTCGGTTAGCGGGTACCATTTCTCGACCCACTGTTGCGAATCCATGGTTTGGAGGGGCACGATAATTTTGCCCATGAAGTCGTCGTTTCCAAAGTTCTCGGCATCCATGACGTTAAGGACGAGGTCAGCCTTCTTGAATTCAATGGGTTTGAAGATGAACGACTGGTTCCACACGGGGCTCCTCTCCCTAGGCTTCACCTTGGTCCTCTTGTCACTCGTGTCCGCGCAAGCTGCAGGGGGGCTGAGGGAGAGAATCACGTAGGGGTCGCACTTCCCACTGTACCAGTCCATTTTGGGAAGATCCTTGGCCATCATTATCTCCACCTCCAACGAAGCAATGGATTTTCCCTCCTGGTCAATGTTTACCTCCCGCTTGTTGTCGTTTGAGTGATTCTTGCGAACGTTGGTGTGAAGCTGTGCGCGAGGGAGGGGAGGAGTTAGTTAATCGGAGAAGCAAATGCCAACACGAATCCATCTCGCCGCCTATGCATCTCGCCGCCTATGCATCTCGCCGCCTATGCATCTCGCCGCCTATGTGCCAACACAAATCCATCTTCCACCTCCACCTCCTCACCCCCCTCCACCCCCCCCACACTCCCCTCCATCCTTCCTGCGGCTCGCTTCGCTCGCCGCGCTCACGCCCACTTCCATTCTCCCTCCTCCCCACCACTCCGTCTTCCCACCCCGTCCCCATTCCCCCTCCCCACCCCACCCCACCACCCTTATCATCAACTCACCGACTTCTTCTCCACCAGCTGCTTGCTAAGCGTCGCGTGGCTAACAAGCTTCTGATCGAGAAGAATCTTCAGCTTGGCGATCTGCTGCATCTTGAGAGCGTCAGCGTGCGCCGCATTGGCCAAGGTGCTAGCCTTGGGCTTCCCGTCCGGGGAGGAGGCCGCAACCGGTTGGGACACCTTTTTTTCTGAATTCTTTGAACCCGCCTTCGATGCGTCGCCGGCTACCGCTTTGTTCGTTTGAGCTTCGGCTTTTGGCACCTCCTTCCCTGCTTTCTTACTTCCTTTCAGCAGGCCCATGGCGTTCAAATCTTCCTCTCTAAAAATTCATCCAAAAAGGGTCGAGGGTCGACAAAGTCGATGACTTTCTTTTTCGATGGAAGGCAAAATTAACTGTTCCATACCTCTTGTTGCAAGTCCCCATGCCCTCCGCCTCCGCCTCCGCCTCCGTCAACCCCTCCACTTTCCCTCTCCTCCTGTCCTTCCTCTTCCTCCTTATCTTCCTTCCTCCAACCACCTCCGACCACTCTCCCTGCACCTCTTCTCCACTCTCTGACTATGATTTCCAACTTTCTAATTTGGGTTCTGGAGATGGTACGCTTCATTGGAGTGTCGAGTCTGCCGATTCCAATCCCATCTTGCGCTTCAAGTTCTGCATAGATCGAAAGGCGTGGCTTGCTTTTGCAGCATCGTCCAATAGTTACATGTCGGTGAGCAAGGCTGAGCTGGGGGGGGATGAAGGGAGGGGACGCGTCGTGAACATGGATTCGAGTGGGTGGACAAGCGAGCTATAAAATCATTGAAAAACTCGATGATCCCTTCCGCGACTCGCTTCGCTCGTCACCGCAAATCCCTTCCGCAACTCGCTTCGCTCGTCGCCACTCGGGACCGGAGTTGCTGCCCTACCCACCGACCCGCACATATCTCATCCCCCCTCCGCCCCCCCCAAACCCCTTAACGCCCTTTCCCAGAATTCAGATGCAGTGATTTTGACGTCCAACTCCTTGAAAAAGTATGACATTCAAGGCTATAGCAAATCTTCTATTAAGCTTTACCCTGACTCCCAGCAAACCCTCATCAACCCGACATTTACCCAAGAAACCTCTGGAACTTGCATGTCCTTCTCCAGAACGGCCGGTGCCTCTGAGAGCGACGAAATATCCATCGATCCGTCTGGTGATCAGCACTTCATATACGCTTACGGCTCGGAAGGGCAAGAAAACCTAAGTCACCACAGCATATCTGACAGGTGAGGCTCATATTTTAGTATTAACACACTGAACAAGCAAATTAACCCCCCCTGTACTCCTCCCTCCTCCCCCCCCCCCCCCCCCAGAGGGTCATTAATTATCAATTTATCGGACAATTCATGCGAGGTTGACGTTGGGGGTGATGCAAAACTTAAGGCAGCTAAGGCACATGGCATCTTGATGATCCTCTCGTGGCTTGTTTTTGCGCCCTCGACGGTGACCCTCTCCCGCTTTGGAAAATTGAAATTTCCAGGTGAGAAGAGGGGGTGAGGAGGTTAAATTTACAACTTCCCAACAACACTACTTCTGACCTCACAATGTTTGCTTGTCGCTTCGCACCTTTGCCCTCCCCACTCTCCCGTCGAAGACTCAAAGTGGTTCAATATGCACAAGATTCTGGCCCTACTGATTTTTTCCTGTTCAGTTGCTGGCTACTTGATCATGCATAATGCAGATTACCCACATGACCCGAAGAACAAGAACCATTTTAGAATAGGTCTCGCTGTGCTCATACTCGGTGCTGTGGTGCAGCCGCTCCTCGGGATCCTCCGTCCTCCTAAAGAGGCTCCTAGATATGATAATATTGATGTCGAAGTTGAAAAGGGCGTAGGTGAGATGTGACGAAGAGCGCATACTTCTCTAGTGTATGCATCCTTTCTAGTGTATGCATCCTTTCTAGTGTATGCGTCCTTTCTAGTGTATGCGTCCTTTCTAGTGTATGCGTCATTTCCCTCAACCGCCACCTCGGATTTCATCCATCTTCCCACTTTGCACGTTGCAGAAATGGTGGCAAGTGAGGGTGGCCACATGATGGATGAAGAGGGTAAAGGCAACATCAAAGACCACTCTTACCTGACGAAGCGTTCGCTCTGGAAGTACTCCCACCAAGCAGTAGCCTTCGTTTGTATTCTGTTAGGATTCCTGAATGTCCTCACGGGCCTCAACATGAAGGTTTTGGACGAGGTGAGAATGGACAAATGTAGTAGCGGAGAGCGCCCTAAACTCATCATCTGACACAATCCTTACCTACGCTTGGCAAAGTCGCTGGCTGGTACCCTCCGCATTTTGTCGATTGCCTCGGTGGCCATTTTTGTCGCGGCTTTCGGCGTCATGTCTCACAACAAGGGGGGCTACATTTCCCGAGTGCAGAATGTTTTGGTACTCGAGCACGTGGATAAATAAGAAGACCCTTAGTTTTGCCCGAATTATTATTGTTGTCGTGGTTTTACGTGTTTAAAACCATGAATTAGAGGATATTTCCTCGCACCACCCACCACACCCCCCGGCCCCCCTTAGTTGGATTTCTTGGCCGTACTCTTCTTGTCCTGTTTGTGCTTAGTGTTGAAGACTTTCATCAAGACGGCCTTTATACTTGTCTCAAAGGGAACGCTCTCCATCGACGTGCCGTTCATGATCCAACCGAGGGTGTGGGAAATGGCAATGAAGAAGAACATGTAAGTCACGCTCCTCGCAATCTGGGAGGTGATGTCGAAGTAGGATGCAAATAAATATAATTGCAGCCCATGGAGGGCCTGAATGACTTGGGCGGACCAGAAATTTGACTTGAACTTGGTAAAGCGTGACTTCAGTTCGTCGAGCTTCCCGGCCTTAAGAAGCCCGTGCCACTCGCGAAGTATGTTGTCCTTGCGCACGTAGTCCTGCATCATGATTGTTTTAATGTCGGAATCAGCGTTGAAGTTGAGCTCCTTAATGCTGATGAAGATGTCCACTGGGGACCCTCCGAGGCCAGCGCAAAGGGTGTAAATGTCGGGAATGACCCTCTCCTTGCTCCACATTTCGCAGTTGAGGAGTTCCCCGTCCCTTATAAACGCCATAGTGACAGAGGTGATCTTGCCGCCGTTCTTAACGTGCTCAACGAGGACCGTCTGGCCCTTGTACCTTGGGGTAAGAACATAGTCAAAGGGCTTGACGCCGAACTCCTTGCAAAAGTCCCTGCACGCCTGCATGTATTGCATATCGCGCTCTCCGAAGTCAACTACAACGCCCTCGGGGGACAAGAACAGCATCCTCTCGACGTTGTCGTCGTGGAAGTCGTTCAAGTTGGAGGAAATGTTGATCTTGTCGACCTTGAAACTCCTGTCAACGAAGACGTCCTCGCAAACAATCCTCCTGTACCAGCCAATCAGCGGCATGTACTGGATGACACGCTCGCAAACGAACCCAACGCGGCACCTGATGGGGTCAGCAATGTAGCCAACATACATCCCCATCATCCAGTCGATCCTGGAACCGTGGTTGGCCAACATTAGGGAGTTGGTCTTCTTGCAGGTGCGCAAAAGCTCAAGAGAGTCGCAATGGAAAGTGGTCCCAGACAGGATCATCGGGAGGTTGAAAACAATAGGGGTTGTATAGTTGATGAGACCGCCCATGTAGAGGCGGAAGATACGCTTGGAGAAAGGTAAAAGGAGGACGTAAGCCTGTGGGGTCGGGAATAGGTTCAGAAAAAATCAGCAATGACGACACCGCGACAATGGAAGCCACAAATTCGCTACAACGCTACCTACCGGTAAACCATAAATGATCAAGTCAAATGCAACATTGACGCACAACGCGCAAAGAGCAGCGTGAGAGTAAGCCATGACCAAGACGGTCTTTATGAGTCCCGACCCCGCTCCGACCAAAGGCTTCCTTAGTGGTCCCAAAGATGCATTGTCGAGTGCCAACAGGGCCGCTGCTGATGATTTCTTCTCCTGAGCAGCCGTCAGATTCGACGCGGTTGCCATCTTTTTGCACATAAGTGTACAATTACGGGGATGCTAATTTAAATATCCGAAATGCAGTCTTTAGAGGGAAGCTTCAAACTTCTTTGATGGGTTCGGGAGGGGACGTGGATGAATCACCGATTTTGCAAGAAGTCAGAGCCATGATTGGCCTGAGGCAGTTCTCCCCCCCAGCCGATCTTTTTGCCCTTCCTCACAATTAACAAGAATGAATCCTGCTGAACTTTATAACGATGGAAAATATGATGATGTGAGTAACGTCCTGCCAACTCCCCTCCTTCTCTTTTTATTTTTTTGCCTCCTCCTCCTTCCCTATCACAATTAATGACACCCCCCCACCCCACCCCTCTCCCGACATCTCTTCCCTTTTGCAGTGCATCAAGAGGATCGAGGAGATGGAGGTATCCGATCCCGGCCTGACGCCGCAACTCTTGAACCTCAAGGGCGTCTGCAAGATGAGAACTTCCAAGGTGGACGAGGCCATGGAACTCTTTGATAGGGTGTTAAAGGTCGACCCTGAGAATGGGGAGGCTGTGGCCAACAAGGAGGGGAGCTTGATATTGAAGGCCAGCTTGATGGCCGATGCTGCCAATAAGCAGTTTCGGGCCGGGGACTATGCTGGGGCTTTGAAGAGCTACGAATTGGTGGACTTTAGTGTGGCTTCCCCAGAGCTTAAATTCCAGGTCTGCAACAATAAGGGCGCCATTTACATGCAGCAACGGAAGGTTCCAGATGCTCTCAGGCAGTTCGACGCGGCACTTGAGATCCAGCCTCTCAATGTTGATACAATTCACAACAAGGCCACGGCCTTGAAGGGTGTTGGAAGGATGGAAGAGGCCCTGGTTGCGTTTGACCAATGTTTGGCTGCGCAACCTGAGTTTTATTCTGCAATGTGTGGCAAAATTGAGACGCTCAACGCGCTGTCTCGCTTCTCTGAGGCCGTCGTGGTGGCGGATTCTGCCATAAAGGCCAAGCCCGACGAGTATAGAGCCTACGCCGACAGGGGTTTTGCCAACCTAAAGCAGCACAAGATTGATGAGGCGCTGAGCGATTTCGATGGTGCGATGAAGCACGGGAGCAAGCAGTCTGGCGAGCTCATGAAGGTAAGAATTGTCAACATCCCAACGTACTTAACCCTGTCTTACTAACGCAACATTCATTGCTTCTCTCATCACAGGTTTATGCCCTCGCTTTGATCCTCAAGGCCGACTCTCTTCTCAACACTGGAAGATACCATGAGGCGAGCGAAATGTACGAGAAGGCCCTCTCCCTTGGGGACGCCGACAAGCCGGCTGCCGGGGTTCTCTTTAACCATTCTCTTGCTCTACTTCACTCGGGGAAGAAGGACGAGAGCATGCTCGAGATGGAGGTGAGAACTCTCGAAAGGCTAATTATGACTCTTCAAACACTAATGCAAATATTTCCGCGACCCGCTTCGCTTGTCGCAGCACTGCGTTGAGGTTGATCCGGCGTTCTTCTCCGCTTGGGCTGCCATGGGTCTCACCCACCTGCAGAATGGAAGGTTTGCCAAGGCCATTACTTGCCTTGAGAAGGCCACCCAAATCAAGCCAGAGGAGGTTGAGGTGGGCTACCACCTAGGTGTGGCGTTCTTGAAGAGCAACGACCTTGACGCTGCCGTGGAGCAGTTCAAGAAGGTCCTCCAACTCGACCCGAACCACGTAGCCTCACAAAAGGCGCTTGCCCTTCTCGAGTCTAGCCTTGCCTACAGAAACAAGGAGAAGGTGAGAATGGACGAGTATCGAGTAAAACCTTCCAGCCGCTCGCCAGGCGACAATCCTAAAACAACACGAACCCGTTTCCATTCCTCGACTCTCTTCGCTCATCGCAGGCCCAGGCCGAGGAGGCCGAGAGGGCCAGGATGGCAGAGGTGGAGGCCAGGGCGGCGGCGGAAGTAGAGGCCAAGGCGAAGAAAGCGGCGGCTGAGGCGAAAATTGCAGCGGAGATTGCAGCCAAGGAGGCAGATGAGGCCGCCGCGGCGGAGGCCGCGAAGATAGCCAAGGAGGCCGAGGAGGCCAGGGTTGAAGCGGCAAAGATCGCGGCGGAAAAGAAGGCCCTGGAGGAAGCTACGCCACCCCCCCCGCCTACAGAGGAAGAGAGCAATCTTCAGGGCGCATTCGAAGATTTGACGGTAGGGGGAGATCAGCCCGTGGCAGTGACCAAGGCCTACCGGGGCAAGACAGTAGATGAGGAGGATATTGGAGCAGCTCTCATGGATGAGGTCGATGGGGACGCTTGCCTGATCCAGATGGACTTCAGCCTCGAAGAGCTAAAATACCCGGGTCCATACCCCAAGGGTATAAGGGTTGACAGAAGGGAACAATACCTCCCCGATGAGCTTTTCAGGGAAATGTTTAAAATGAGCAAGGACGAGTTTTACGAGCTCAGGAAGTGGAGGCAAGTCGCGAAAAAGAAGGAAGTCGGCATGTGGTAGTTAATTAACGGAACGGTGATAATTTTGCGGGAGTGGTGGGGAATATTGAGCAGAGCTGTTGAGCGAAAAGAAGAGGGGAAAATGTAGTTCCGGCCTGTTTTTCAATACACAAACGATTGCTTCTAACATCATTATTTGGTCACGTCGCCCCGGGTGCCCGACTGTTCCTTCGGCTGCTGGAACCTCGGGCACTGCTTCCGTCCTTCTTACCCGCCTTGCCTTTGACGACTTCTGCCTCTGGAGCTCCTCCGTTGACCGTGCTCCCTAAATATTTTTCCGTGCTCCTCGTTATGTGGTCGCCAGTGGGAATGTCGCATCCAAGCATGGTAGAGTACTGGCTCGCCCCGTTCTGCTTGATTGGAATGCCCTTGTGAATAAGGTCGTATCCGCCAACTCTCAGCTCATTCCCCTGAAGGTTCCCCTCCAAGTCCAGTACGTCAAAGGCTGACGAAAGGAGCTCGACCTTTAGGTCCATGTCTTCCTTCGTATTGGCGGTCATGCTCGGGCTCGCGTTGACTTCAATGACGTACACTTTAAAAGAGTCGTCGAAGATAATGTCGAAGCCATACAGCTCAAAGCAGTGTTTGTCGTTCATCATGACGTTCTGGACTGAGAACAAGCTCCTCATGACAACCATTTGGATATCGTAGTAAAGTTTGTCTACCATGGCGGGCCCGTACCTGCTCATGAGGTAGAGCTTGAGATCTCTCAGCCCCCACTTACCTCCAGTGTCTGAGTCGTAAGAGTCGCTCTTCTTCTGAATTGCCACGTTGGTCAGGTGCATAGTGTGATCTGCCATGGTGTTAGCAGACGACGAGTATCTGGTGCTCGAAAACCTACAGAACCCACTCCTGTGCAGCCACACAGTCAGCGGCTGGTAGCTTGTCACGAGGGCGTACATTCGAATGTCGAATTTCCTCCCAGCGACGAGATAGGGGTTTGCAATGTACCTCTGAACGACGTAAGTCTCTGCATCGTTGTTCTCGGTGTTGTACCTGCTATCGCTCTTCCACTTTGCGATCTCCTTCAGATGCTTGAAGAGGAAGATACCCTTCCCCTGAGCCCTCCCAACCGGCTTCATTATCCACAGGCTCGTAGGGTTCCTCTTGAACTCTTCAACGAATAGCGCATAGTCCCCCGGAAGTACATAAGTGAGGGGCCAAAAGTTGAAGGCCTCAGCCTCGGCCTGGCAGTTGTCCTTCTGGAGCTGCCTCTTGTGGCGCTTCAAGTTCTTGACCATCAGGTCTTTCCGACACAATTCGCGCTGGTTACGAAAGTGGTTCACCCTCTGCCATGAGCTGAGATGCACCTGGTCAAAGACTTCGCTCATCCACTCTCGCTCCGTCCAGTGGAGATCCCAGTCGTCCCCCTCGGTCTCTCTCCAACCTCTTCTCTTCAAAGCTTCATAAACAGCATTTCTGAATGTTGTTCTGAACGTCAGGGGCTTGTTTGTAGGTCTAATTTTTCGATCGTCCATGGGGGCCGGGGGGTGGGGGGTGTTGAAAAAGGCAGGCCCTTCCCGGACTTTGTCCTTTTGCGGTAGTGTCTTACGTAAAAGTTATATACTATGCCGGTGATACAGCAATATTGCCGGAAATATGGGAGGAAAGGCTTTGAATCGAAATTTCAAATTTGTCTAATTTTGGGCAGGGGCCATGAGTTACCCCAAGTTGCTCTATTTTCCGGCCATCCTGGTCCTCGCGGTATATTTCAATACAATGTTCCCCGGGATCCCGGGAGGGGACGCCGGGGAGCTCCTTGCTGAGGCTTGTCATGGTGGTACCCCCCACCCTCCTGGCTATCCTCTCTTCACAATGAGCATGAGCCTCGCCATGAGCGCCAAAGACTTGGTCGGGTGTCCTCCAGCGGTACTGGCTAATGGGCTTTGTTGCTGTATGGGAGCCATGACAACGCATCTTATCACATTATCTACTTTCCTGATAGCCTCGTCGCTATCCCCTTCTGATGGATTGGTGAACGAGTGCGCTGCCTGCCTCTCGTCTTTGTTGTTCTCTTTCAGTCCGCTCGTTTGGGAATATTCTGTCGGGGCTGAGGTTTTTGCTCTGAACAACCTCCTTGTTGCCCTTGTGCTGTTTTACAGTGTAAAAGTCGGGCTAGCGAGGAGCGATGCGGAGCTCTCATGGAGTGCCTACGCTGGGAGCTTCTTCTGTGGCCTATCCCTGTCGAACCAGCACACCTCCGTCCTCTTCATCTTCGTCTTGGCCCCGTGGGTTGCTTTGGAACTTCTGAAACGGAAGAAGTTGACAGTCAGTGTTTTTGCGCTGCTATCGGCCTGTTTTTTAATCGGTCTCTCCCCATACCTTTACCTGCCTTACTCTAGCCTTGACGTGAAGGAGGGCAGTTGGGGTGACATAACAACCTTCGAGGGCTTCAAGAGGCATGCCTTGCGAGAAGAGTACGGAACACTGAAGCTCGCCCCCAGGAAGCTTGACGACAACTCAGAAAGTTCATTGAAAAGACTCTACATATGGTTCATGGACTTCTCCTTCCAGGTCACACCCGCATTCGCTGCACTGTCTCTGCTCGGCATCGCGGTTGCGAACTTGGGTAAGTCGTCTTCGAAACTGCTCTCTGGGAATACGAGCACCGGTGCTGAGGACGACAGTTGGATTGATGACGATCATAGGGACAGGCCTCGATCAGACGTGTCGTTGCGCCGGAGACCACCCCAGAAGAAGAAGATCAAGGGAAGGACAAGTGGGGAAATGAGCGCAAGGTCGAAGAGCGACTGCGGGGACAACCCCAACCTCTCCTCACCGAAAAAGGCACAAGCTCAAAAGAAAAATACTCTCCACCTTGCTCTCTCCTCCACGCTCATATTCTACCTGATTTTCTGGAATTTTGTCCTTTCCAACCTCCCCCTGGCTAACCCCATGGCGTATGCGGTTCACTCCCGTTTCTGGATGCAACCGAATTTGCTCCTCTGCATATACGGCGGCGTTGGTTCGATGTGGGCTCTGAAATCTTTTCCCCGGCTACCTCCAAGGGTCGCCACCGCCGTTACTGTCTTCTCGCTGCTTTGCTTGCGTTACCCTTCCGCGGACCGGTCCGATGCATCTTTCAACTCTGCGTACGGAAAGGCCATCCTGGATAGCATACCTGAAAATTCCCTTCTCCTTTCCCACACCGACCTTGACTGGAACACGGTGAGATACATGAGGCGGTGTGAAGGCGTCAAGCCGGGGGTTATTCATTTGTCAATTCAGCTCCTCCCATATCTGTGGTTCAGAAGACAAGTTCAATCGGGACTCTACGGTGACGTTGTATTCCCTAGGATTCTTCCCAACGTGTCTACGGGTCGGTATGACGAAGGCAACAAGGTGCTGTTGAGTAGATTCTTCGAGGCGAACATTGGAAAGTACGGTGACAATATGTTTGTTGACATGCAGGCCATCTCGGATGATGACCTTCAACCTGGCGGGATTTGGAGGGGGTTCTTACTGGTGCCCCATGGCCTCGTGTATAGGGTGAAGGCCATTCCCCCGCCCCCGGTGTCTCTCCTTTCGCTGTCGGAAACCCACGAGGAGTCAAAGTTGGAGATGGAAAATATCCCACGCAGGGAACTCATGGTGCAGCCCAAGTACAAGCTTGGAAGCTGGGAGTTCGCCGCTAACTCCGTGGTCAATGACGGGAAATATCAAACGAGCCTGTACTTTCTCATCCTCGGTCTCGAGGTGGGAAAACAGTTGCAGGAAAACCCAAACGTTTTGCTGCACTATTACTTAGATTGTCTAAGCTTCAGCACCTCGACCTTAGCAAAGATGGTGAAGGAGAGGATAAAGATCGTCGAGGAGTTTGGTAGGAGGGGTGGAGGCTCTGGATGGTTGGACTGGATGAACTTCGGAGGGATGGGAGGTGGCGCCGGAGTGGGAGTTATTACCAACGTTGACCTTCCTCTTTCCTATCCCCACGACGACATGGTGAAAAACGCAGCTCTGAGCGCGATAAAGTACATGCAGGTTTGCGAAGTTGCCACCAACCTGGCAAGGTCTGGGAGTTTGGACGAGCGGGGGGTAGAAATGACAAGCGAACACAACGTTGAAAGAGCAAGGGAATACGTTAGTACTTCGGTTGCGGAATTTATTCGCACAGCTCCCGCCGATGATCCTGCTAGGCCCGTGTTCGAACAGTTCTATCATTCTGCAATCACCCAGACGGTGGGTGCAAAGTAAAAGAGACTAAAGAGACTTGACCGTTTAACGTTAATCTGGCGTTTTGGTTACTTTCGACTCGTCCTGGAACTTGCACAGAACAAGTCCGTGCCCGCATGATTTCCATCGGCGTCAATGGCAGGCTCGTGGGTGTCCTTGTCAAGGTAAATCCTTCTTTTCCAGTGGACAGTTTTTATACCCTCGGAATTATCCGAGAACTCGAACGTGTTGGTGGTGTAGCCGTCAGGGGCGTAGGCCGGGTTGTCCACGCGAATGACAATTCTTTTTCCGTCTTCTTCGTAGCACGTCGTTGCTTGCTCCTTCCCCCACGTGTTTGTCACAGTATGAACCTGTCCGTCCTTGAGGTATTGCTTCTTCTTGCGCCCAAAAAATGGCATCGCTGTGAGGATGAAATAGGGTGGGACGAGGATCGGACGGGGCGGCTGTGTTAGTCTCGCCACCGGACTTGGAGTTTGAGGTCGGAAAAAAACTCACTGTATAAGATTGTGAATGTGTCTTCCTCGTGCTGGATGGTTAAGTCTTTTATGTTGTGGGTCGCCGCAACAAAGAGCTTTCTAAAGTACCAAGGACCTTTGGTGTGATGTGTGGGGATAGCGGGGCGAGGAGGTTAGATTTTGGTGGGGGGTGAGGAGTAGAGCACCTCGCGCTCGCGTTCGATCCCCATACTCACACTTGGTGTAAATGTAGTACGAGTTGACCTGATTTTTTTCAATGAGCTCACTCCTCGGGAAGTAGCAGCCCGAAAGGTTGAAGCGTATGCCCTCCTCCTCCGCGCGGCGCTCCTCCTCACGCGCTATTCTGTTGTTGGTGCTGATCAAGGCGGTCTCCCGCATTGCGATCAGGAACTGCGGGTAGTCACAAAGCTTGATGACCTCGGGGACGAAGTCCTCCTCAATTTTGACAAACTCCTCGTTGTCCTCATCAATGCTTCTCCCAGAGTTAATATCTGCAATCATTTGGAAGACCTAGCGGCAAGCGAAGCGAGTGTGATCAGCGATATGCACCTTTCAAAACCCCTTCCTCCTTTTGTCGCATTCTCACCTCCTCCTCAGAAGTTTCGTGTTCCTTACAGAACGACTCCATTTCCGTCTCAATCATGTCCACATACTCAGCGTGCAAGGACGTCCACTCCAGATCTTGCTCACAATCGAGTGACGCGTCCTTCATTGACTCACAACTCTCCTGCATGAAACGTTCAATCTTGTCAGTGAGGTCAGGGCTCGTGCCCCAATCAGCAAACTTCGCTAGAATATACTGGGCATCGTCGGACGATGTCTTAGACTCAGACGGGGTCATGTGTGTATCGGTAGTTGTAGTCCTTGGCCCACTGTCCTTGGCCCACTGTCCTCAACAGATAGGACTGTGCGAGTTGATTACAGCTTCAAGAACAACCGCCCAGCCCAGCGGTTGTGAGAGAATGTAATAGATGTATTTGAATGTATTTCACACTGCGACTTTTGTAATTGTCGTCAATCTGTTTAGTTTGCTTTGGTAAATTCAGTCCAAAATCAACAAATAAATTACCGATCTCTCGAGAACCGACCAAATCTTTTGAGAATCTTTTGAGAGAAAACAATGGAGCTTTACTTCAACTCTTACGGTGGTTTGGAAGCGTGGAAGCGTAGCTCTGTCACACGTATGATCCCACGTAAACGTAACTCACGCGCTATGATCCCACGTAAACGTAACATCAGCGCCGTCAACTGAGATTGCCTGAGCGCATTCATCCTTCTGAACTCTTTGAGTCCATTCAATCGCGTTTCCGTCAGCCATTATGTTGGAATATGCAATTGCGTCGCTGGATGGATAAGTGTCGCAGTACTTGGTCTTGCTGGTTATTGTCTCGTGGACAAGCATGGCGAACTCGAAATCACAGTCACAGCCCAAGGCATCCTTTTTAATGGTGAGAACGGACTTCTCTCCACTGGCGGCGTTTTCCCCATACACAGTCCAGACTTCATCTTCGAGAGCCATGTAAGTGATCACTTTGTCACCAGGGTTGACTTTCACTGCCGGTGCAGTCACGGCCTTATTTCCGTCGCCCCAGACGTACCACGATTGGAGCTGCCACATAGCACGGCCTGTTTGGCCGTATTGCAAGACGGGCTGAAGCACTGGGTATCTGCCAGGAGAAAAGGGTGTGGGGATGGGGGTGTGGAGGGTTCTTGTCAGAGCCTTATATTATCATCGGTGTTGTCTCGTCTGGCTTCCTCCTTCTCCTCCTCCACACTCCTCACTCACCCCATCTCAGGCTGTTCACTCTTGAACCCGCTCCAGTGGTAGTCAACCTGCCCAGAATGCTCGTCGGGAAGATCTGGCACGATCCAGTCGGCAGTGAAGTTCTTCCACAGCAAATTGTTTTGGGCGTGTACATCCTGAGCGTAAATTTGCTCCTTTCCGAAACCACTCTTCGAACCACTCTTCGAACCTGCACATTTGGTAAGATCAAATTGCCCCATGACATTCTCCTCGACAAGTTCTCCATTTCCAACTTTCAAGATGCATGCGGAGTCGATGATGTGTCCCCCTGGTACGGTCATTAGCTTTGCAGAGGATATCGCGCTCATAATCGCAAAACAAGCACAGAGAAACTTCATCTTGAAACTGATTGTTTTCCCAATAATATCGGACGAGTTCGGAACGAGAGAGGACCAAAAAAAAGTGTCTTCATGTCATCATCACAACAACAAAATTGAACGTTTACGAGCTGGGACCGCTTCCTTCTTCCCTGTTCGGTTCCAGTAGCTCCTCGGTCCGTCCTGAACCTTCATCGAGGATCCTTGACTTTACGAAGTTGCCAGGAATCCACGTGTATTTAACTTGGTAGAAAACATCCTCTGACGACCTACTCTCCCCGACCTCCTGTTTTTTCCTCGGCTTGGGTATAGTAGACTTGATGTGCTCAAAGCCCCTCATTGTATTGAGGTTTGGCCTCCCCGGAGGGCCGAGCCTCTCCCCTTTTTTCTTTTTCTCTGTCACCATGACCGGCACAGCCAACCATGCATTATGGTCCTCCGCAGCGATCTTCCTCTCAATCTCCGTCCTGGGTGGCAGCTTAACTTTAAGTGTTCGGAGTCCGAAGTTGCTTCCCTCCGGGGGTTCCCAAATATGATCCCAAATACTGATTTGCTCCTTTGTTTCGTAGTTGGGCTTCCAACCTCCCCTTGCATCGTTGAAACCGTCTTTGCCCTTCCTGCTGTATTGCAGCCGAGCAATTGACTCGCGTTTCTGTATCTCGTCTCGTCTCCCGGTGTACACTAGATCGAGCGCAGCGAGATAACGAGATCTCTCCAGCCTCCTCTTCCTCTGGGCGAGCACCCTGAGCCTGTAGTTGGGAAACCTTTTTCTGACCCTGTACCCCCTGAAGTGTCGAGATATCGTAACTGATGCAGCGGGTATCCTCCAGTAGGTGGTTGCGCTGTGCGCGACCCGTCTCGCCTCCTGCTTGCAGATCTCGGTAAATCTTGCAAACCCTTGGTTCCAAAGTTGTTTTTCTTTCAAGAAGTTCTCCCTCTCTACGGCGAGCTCTTTTTCCCTCTCAGCTTTGCGCACCCTGACAGCATCATGTGCTTTGCTTGTACGGAAGGCCAGCTGCATCTTAAGGGCTGCAGCCGACATGCTCAAAGTTGTCTCGTGCCAGCCTCCCTTGTCAAGGACAAATGACATTAAAGAATTGACGAATTCGGAGGCCCCGTGGGCGGGGGTGTGAAGGGAAGATATACGAATCCTCACCGGGGGGGACTTGGAGACGATGTGCTTGTAGGAATGCTTATTGGACGTCTTGACGGAGTATGAAAGCAGGACTGACTCGAAACTTGGCGGCTCATCCTTCTTCTTCTTCTTAGTCTTCTTCTTGCTTTTTCTCCCAACTTTCCTTGGGTGGTAGTCTGGTTTTTCCTTCTCCTCGCTTGCCTTGTTGATCTGCCCGGTAGCGTCAACGTCGCCAGCTTTGGTATCATCGGCCGTAGTATTGCCGTCAGAAGTGTCTTGCTTGTTGGTAGATTCCAGGTTCTCGCTCCCCGTCACCTCTTCCGAAACATCCGCCGAAGCCTGTGCGGGCACCCAGCCATCCAAGTCCCCCTCAATGTACAATACCGTTTTGATACTTTTAGCGTCCCTTTCTTGCAACAGCCTCTCCAGCTCCTTCTTCCGAGCTGCCTGGATTTTCTCCTTCCTTATCCGCTCCTCTCGCTCCTCGGGGGTCTCTTCGGGTTCAATTGTTGGAGGCCGACAGTACATGCAGCAGAGCATGTACATAATGTTGTCAACAATCTTCTCGAGATCTCTTGATGTTTTCTCAGCTTGTTTCTCTTCAAGATTAGAAGAGATGCCAGTTGTTGTTGATGATGATGATGATGATGATTCGGGTGCCTCCTCGCTTGGCTCGGGTTTCGAAGATGAAGAACCGAGACCAAGCTTTGCGAAAAAGCCCCCAAACTTGCCCTTGCCCTTGTCCTCGGACCCTCCCTGGTTACTTGCCCCATCCCCATCTTTGCTGCTCCCCTCTGCCGCCTCTTTTGAAGAGTCCTTTCCTTTGCCAACCTTACTTTTCTTTTCCTTCTTGCCGTCCCCGTTGCCCTTCTTTCCTAAGGCCCCCCCCTTCGCAGCCTTCCCCTCTGGGGGCATTTTCTTATCTCCCTTGGCGTCTGGTGATTTTACTGTGCTTCCATTGGCCGATTTCGTACCAGAGGAAACTGTGGGGTCGTCTGCTTCTTTCGAAGTAGCCTTTTTACCCCCCCACAGGCCCATGCAACAACTTTTGGCTGTTGTGCTATTGAGATTGCCCTTTTAGTGGGTTATAATTGTTGTTTGCACGAGTGATACTCCGCGCTTGAATTTTTTAATTCGCTTAGGGCGCTTAATTTTGACGTCGTTGAGGTGAAACGTTCCCTATTCAACCTCCTCAGCTCTCCCAGGGCCTGGCGAAACCACCATGATCATCAAGATCTACCACCCCGGGCTATCGAGCTCCCTCCATCCCACTTCTACGCGGAGCTCGTTGGTAGCAAGTGAGGTTTCCCAACGTATGGCATCTCCAAGGGTGGATTACTCTGAGGTGATGAATGCGGAAGTGAAGTCGAGGAATGCCAAGGGCATAAGGGGAGAGGGGGGGGGGTCGACGTCGCTACTGAACGGTTCTTCGGCGCATCAGCATTTAACTAAGCTAAGCGGGCAGCAGTCCCACTCGCACAAGCCCTACCGCCCCCTCGGGGACATGCGTTCGGTGCTGAGCCTCAAGGTTGCTGTTCTCAAGGAGGATCACCTGACCGGTGAAATCACGAAACGATACTTAGGTAGGAAGCATAAGAAATCTTCTGCAGCGGAAGAGGAGGAGGAAGAAGAAGAGGAAGAAGAGGAGGAAGAAGAAGATGGGGAGGAGGGCAAGTTGAAGGGGCCCACTGGCAAGTTCACCCCCGCTCCTCCAAAGGGGAAAAGGCGAGGCAGTAATTTTGGTGACGGCACGGCAGGCGGGTTGCACGCGTCGGCGGTGGCAGGCGCAGGCTCGTCTCCGCGGCCCTCTATGCATAGGGTGCTTACCCTGGGGAGGAGTGATGCCTACAAGCTGATAACAGGCAGAGTGAAGGAGGGGACAGTGTTAAAAAAATATGTGTCGGCGGGGACCCCACTGAAGCAGCACGTTGCTCAAAGAGGTGAGGACGAGTGCGTAGACTACGCCATGAGAATGGTTGGTTGCGACGGACGAGGTAACAAGAAGATAAATCTGTCTGCGTGCGGTACTACTGAGAAGGAGGTGTTTGGAGGAGTTGAAAAATACTTGGAGGGGATGGCGGGGGGTATGCTGAGAGAAGAGAGCGTGAGCAGTCTGATGAGTGAGAGTACGGAGGGTGGGAGTAAGAGTTCGACGTTCGTCACTGGTATGGAAGGGGGCGGCGGGGGGGGGAAGAAGAGGGGCGTGTTGCTGAGAACTGGGGTGGCGGGAGTGGGAGGGGTGGGGGGTGGGGGGGGGGGAGAGAAGAAGGGAGGAAAGGGAGGAAAGGGAGGAAAAGGAAAGGGAGGAAAGGCCTTTAGCGAGTTCGTGAATGACGTGAAGGAGGAGGAGAACGTAGACTCGCTCTCTACGGTCACCAAACTGTTTGCCACAGTCGAGGACATATTTCACAGCAGAAAGGACTTTGAAAATACCTTGGATAGGAGCCTCGACGAGATCGACTTCGACTGGCCCAGAAGGATTCTGGAGAGGGCTAAGGAGATGGGAAGCGCCAGAGAAGAGGATTTGAGGGTGAAGATGTCAGCAATTTTGACCATGGCAACGGGGGGGGGGCTCGGGAAGAGGGATGAAGAGGGGGAAGAGGAGTACGGAGGGGAATGGGAGGAGGAGGATGGGGTGGATGTGGGTAATAGGGATCGGAATATAAGCATGATGAGCATGTATACTGACGGAGGTGATGAGGGTAGTTACGGGAGGTGAGAAGTCAACGAGAGAAGGCAACGAGAGAAGGCAACGAGAGAAGGCAACGAGAGAAGGCAACGAGAGAAGGCAACGAGCGAAGCGCGTTGCTGAAATGGTTGCATTTTAACACTCTCCTTCACTCCCCCCTTAACTCCTTCATTACCCCCCTGGCCCATCACAGCTCAGAGACTGATAGCAGGGCTAGCCTTGACGAGGAGTCGGCGGTCAGTATCTTGGTTCGTCGTCGTAGGAAGCTTGGTTCAAAGACGATGAAGGAGAACAAGAAGAGAGCCATGGGGAGAATGGAGAGAGAGGAGAGGCTGCGAATCATGGCGAGCCACTGGTACGTCGACGCCGTTGTGGCGGCAAAGGACGGTAGCAGAGGAAATGAGATCGAGTGGCCTGTGGTTGCGCTTCTGAACGCTGTGAGGGTACTAGTCGTAAACGGGTTTGGGCTAGATAAGAGAATGCTGGGAAGCCTCATGGAGAGGATACTAAAGCCGGCAGACCACAAACTTGTTGCGGTCATCAACATGCTGAGGAGGTTGAGGGCGCACGTGGGGATGGGGAGCAGGGAGTACTTGGACTGACTGAAAGAGAGGAACATACAGCCTCCTGCGGTCATCATCAGGGAGTTCAAGAAGGGTTCCAGTGGGAGAGGGGGGAGAAGGAGGGGTGCAAGGGGCAGAGCGAGGAGCGGGAGTAAGGCGGGCACGGAACTTGGGCTTGGGGCGGAGATTGGGTGGATGGGGGGAAGGGGGGCGTTGGGGAGCGTCGGGGAGGACGGGAGCTTGGGGAGCGAATACGCGGGGGGGGAGGCTAGGGGAGGAGGAGGGTTCACACCAAGGGCTGGGAAGGGCGTCCTAGAGGTGGGGACTGACCGCATTGGCGAAGAGGAGGACGACGACAGGGGGAGCATCGTGAGCGGGATGACGGGTTTCACGGGCGTGAGCGTGGGTAGCAGCGGTATAGGGGGGGGAGGAGAGAATAAGAAGAAGAAGGACTTTGTGTGGGAACAGGGGGCGGCCAAGAGGAGGGGCAGTTTGTCTGGGGGGGGGGGGGTTGGGGGGGGGGGAGGAGGAGCTGGGGTGGGGAGGGCTGGGAGGGGGGGGAGGAGGGGCAGCAGGCTAGGGCTGGGAGGCGGGTTGGAGGGGACTATGGCTCTGTAAATGTATCGAAGGTAAATACGCTGCAGTGTATTTTTGTAACAACAAAATTGAAAAGTTGGTTTCAACCAAACTTGTCACGCACAATCGCGAGGGCCTTCCGAGCCTGATCCTCGGTGCCCGAAAAGACTAGTGTTGCGGGGTAACCGCCTTCGCCCCACCTGTCGTGCAGCATGACCTTGCAGCCTCCAGCAGAGGACACCGTGTATTTGAGGAGGGCAGAGTGCGACGCCACCTCGTCGTATATTACCTGCGTCTGAGTCTTCATTGGGAGCCCAGAGCAAGGGTCTATCCAGTCTATCGAAAGGGGCTTCTCAGCTCCCACCTCGGCGTTTACCTGGTCGACAATCGGGGATAGCAACTCATTACAAAAGAAGAAGAAGACTTCCAGAAGTCGGTCCTTCTCCTTTGCTGTTTCGTCGTTCCAAGAGAGCAAAGACCCGCACAGTGAAGGCTGGGTCGTAGGAATGAGGTACAACTGGGTGGTGGGTGGAGGGGGGATGGAGGGGGGGGGAGAGGAGGGTGAGTCGGGAACAGAAGCAATGCAATTTATTTTTGATGAGGCGTAATTTGGACAATAAATCGTGTTGTGCTGTCTTCATTGTTTCTATGGTGTCCTCTAGTTGTAACTCTAATCAATCAAATTGGCCCAAAAGGCTCCAAAATTGACGCACATTCTCAACACTGCCAAAGACTAATGCCAAATCACGGCATAAACTCTTGGGGGGTACATGAAGAGACAACTCTAACACATTGAGGGACGACTCATGGGTATGGTTGGGGGGTGATGGTAGGGAGACGAGGAAGGGTTTAATTATTGAGGAGCTCATTATTCTGCCCCTTGATTTGGTTTTGGTCAGCATTATTTCCTGCAGAGCATTAGCATTTTTGTGTCCATTTTCCGAACGCTCTACATTCGGTTGAAATCTCACCCGTCGGTCAACCTTCTAATCCCCTGTATATTTCTTGCACTCGTGAGGACTCCGTTTAGCCCCATTTGCTCTTAATTGTCCTCCTCAAATTCAAGCCAAAGTTTAACTTGTAAGAGAATATGGACCCCCTAGGCTTGGGCACGGCGGGAGGCAAGTGGGGAGTCCCCGTAAAATCGAAGCAGATGAATGCTCCGAGTAACCAGGCCGGGAGATCGGTGCCTCCTGGTACTAACTTTTCCTTTGAGAAACCGAACCTTCCCATAGATTGGCACAAGGTGTCGCAGGCCCCGATCAAGATGATTGAGAGGAGAGGCGACGCTCGGATGCTCCAGCAATATCTGCCCTTCATCGCCTTGGGGGACGTCACGAACACCATGGAGGACGTTGCCCACCCCTCCCTCATCAAGGCCTTCCAGCATGGGCAGCTGGCCACCCAGTACTTGCTGAGCTGCCAGGTCAAGTTGGAGGAGCAGACGAATCTGATGAATGCCGACATGGAGAGGCTGGAGAAGGCGGGAAGAAGGATGGCAGAGAAGGAATCTAGGATGGACAAAAAGGTCAAGGAGCTAAGGAGGGAGGAGAGAGAGATGAAAAAGCTCATCAACACGTACCACCGGATGCTCAGGAAGCACAACCCGGACCTCGCCACGAGGGTTGTCGGGCACGGGGACGGGAGGATAAGCCTGCTCGAGAAGGGCAACGAATTCACGGGGGGGGGGCTAGAAACAGGAACTGAAAATGACACGGACTTTTACGAGGGGTACGTGGTGGGTAAGGGGGGGAAGAAGGAGAAGGGCAAACACAATGTTGTCTTCGTAGATAGGGTAAGTTACGAGGAAGTGTTCGGGGAGGAGGAAGGAGTGGGAGAGAAGGGGAAGGGGAAGGGGAAGGAGAAGGAGAAGGGAGGCAACGAATTAACTGTCAAGGTTGAAGTCGACAGGGTTCAGACGCCGGAAAGGAAACAAAGGGGGGAGAAGGGGGGAGGAAAGGAGGAGGAGGAGGGGGAGGATGAGGAATATGGGAAGGGGCTGACGAACTCCCCAGAGGCCAGGAGAATCAGGGAGTCAATAGAGTCGACGTTCGGAGACGAAACCAAACCCCAACTCAGCCCAGCGCAAAGAGCGAACCCGGTGCTTGAAGCCATGAAAAAAGAAGGTCTCTTCGACGATCTTTCTTACAGCGACGGGGATGAGGAAGAGGAGGAGGAGGGGGGGGGGATGGGGAGGAAGGATATGGAAGATGTGAAGAGGACCTTGTGAACAAGAACTGTCAAAATTTATACTTTGTTGAGGATAACAATCATACGTTTTAGTTGTCGGCGGCTTTAAAGAGCTAGAGATACCCAACCTTGTTGTCAGGGTTCCGCTCTCCCTTTCCAGCACAATAAGTATTTCACCTGTTGCACTCATAGGTTTTGAACCCAAACGTTTCCGCCACGTTTCACCCTTCCTTTGCACCTTTGTTCGTGTAGCGTTTTCCCTCTTACGTTTTAATTTTGACACTTTTAAAATCTGAGATGTTAATACATTTTAGATTCAATATAGAGCATAATATAATATTTCAAATCAAAATTGAATTCGATAATGGCATTGTGATGTATATTACGTAAATCCTGAAAATTTGACAACGATTATTTCAACTTATTTTTAAGGTTCTGAAATTTTTAACTTAAATTGAATACTAATCATAATTCATTTGATTGTAAAATTAAACAATCTTATCAAAATTTAGAATTTTCAAATATGAAAAAAAGCGAAAATGTAAGATATAAAAGTTGAAAACTTATTACAATTGATTCGTATCATTAAATAAAGTAATATTGAATCAAATATTTATTTAACTCAAACCAAGAGAAAATGAAATTTTTTTTTTTTTGATTTTTGCCTTGACAAAAAGATGGCCAAGGCGAATAGCAAGAAGCCCAAGCCCATGCCTAAGAAGGCGGCTAAGGCTTCGGCCAAGGCGAAGGGACCGAAGAAGCCAGCGAAGAGTTCGTTTCCTGAAGATTTTGATTGGGTGAGATCCTTCCTGCAGTCGAGAACCCCACAACTAACTTATTTCTGACCAAATCGAGACCCCAAACGCCCTGCCTTAACGAAAATAGGGTTGTGCGACAGCAAGTTATCAGATAGAAGGTGCACACGACGAGGATGGGAAGGGTAAAAGCATCTGGGACGTCTTTGGTGAGCCTCTTGTGAAAGTCTTGATCGTGGAGTGGGCTTTGACGGCAACGGGGACGCACACTACCAAGTTCCGCTCTTACACACCCTTCACCCACCCAACCAACCCAGCCCACACTCCAGGGACAATTGTCAATGGTGATCACGGGGACGTTGTGTGCGACCATTATCACAAGATGGAAGAGGACGTGAAGCTCATGTCTGACCTCGGTTTCAAGAACTACCGCTTTAGCCTATCCTGGCCTAGGATGTTCCCAACTGGTGACGTCAAGAATGTTAACAAGAAGGGTGTCGATTTCTATAACAGGTTGATCGACGAGCTAGTTAAGTACGGCATCAGACCTCTCTGCACTCTCTATCATTGGGACCTTCCCCAGGCCTTGCAGGACAAGTATGGAGGGATGTTGTCAAGGGAGTTTGTTGGTGACTTCAAGAACTACTCTGAGAAGTGCTTTGAATTCTTCGGTGACAGGGTCAAGGATTGGATCACCTTCAACGAGCCCTCTTGCATATGCGTCCTTGGCTTCGGTCTTGGCATGCACGCGCCCGGGAAAGCAGACAATCCTGGTGAGGTGAGTTGGGCGAAAGGTGAACCTACAAGGAAATTTAACGACCCGGGGCGGAAGCAAGCACAACTCTTGCCGTGGATCACTTCGCTCAACGCACCCCCCGCACTCCCCACCGCAGGACGTTTACCTTTCGTCCCACCACTTGCTGCTTGCCCATGCTTACGCGGTGGACGTTTACAGGAAGAAGTTCAGGAAAACGCAGAAGGGAGTCATCGGCATTACCCTCAATTCAGAGTGGTGGGAACCTGCCTCTGACAGCGCCGAGGACCGCCAGGCTGCCCTGCGCGGGATGAACTTCACCCTTGACATCTACGCTCAACCAATCTGGGGCGACGGCGAGTACCCTAAGTCGATAAGGGATGCAGCTGGGACCCGCCTCCCAAGGTTCAGTTTGAAGGAGAAGAAGCTCTTGCGCGGATCTTCCGACTTCTTTGGTCTCAATCACTACAGCACAAGAATCGGCGGCGCGCCGAAACTCTCTATTGCTCTTCAGACGCTCCCCAGAGAGATCAAGACACTCACCTCTGGAATGGGAAGGTGAGAATGGGCAAAGAAAGATCGAGTTATTATTGCGGCATATCATATCCACTAACGCAACCCCTTGGCCGTATCCTCCAGCTATGGTCGCGTGCTAAATGCAATCAAGCCAATGATCAACCCCTTTCAGCCCTCATACTTTAAGGATATGGATATCGTCTCTTACCCCGACCCTATTGGTACGGAGTACACTACCATGGGTTGGGCAGTTGCGCCGTACGGATTCCGCAAACTGCTCAACTACATCCAGAAGCTCTACAAACCTCCAGGGGGAATTATTGTCACGGAGAATGGGCTGGCTACAGACGAGCCCTCTCCCGAATCGGCAAAGGCGGACACAAACACAACAAGGATTCCCTTCTTCAAGGCGTATCTCGAGGAGATGAGGAAGGCGATCGTGGAGGTAAGGTTGGTTGAGCGAAAAAAGTGAGCCAGAGCGACTTCAACACTTAGCTCAACTTAACGCAACCCTTTCGTCCCTCTCCGCTCCGCTCCGCTCCGCTCCGCTCGCTCCACTCGTCGCAGGACGGCGCTGATGTCCGTGGCTACTATGCCTGGTCCTTCATGGACAACTTTGAATGGTCCTTCGGTAATGACAAGCGCTTTGGGTTGGTTCGAGTCGACTACGAGACCCTTGAGCGCACCCCGAAACCCATCGCCCACTGGTTTACCAAGCTGATGGCCAATAACGCCATCCCGAAATAAAAAAAAGCAAAAGGTTTTCTTTCTTTTTATGAATTTTCTTCTTTCTACGAGTGACCATTATATGCAATGCAAGACTATTAGATCGATGCAAATCCTTGGTTCTCCGAGTACCTCACCCCCCTAAAAATCTCTCTCTATTTCACATCCTATTCGCCTGGTGGCACGGGGGAGTTGCATCTACTGAGGCTTTGAAGTGTGGTGGCAACGGCTGCCGTGAAGTCAGGCAGTTCCGCCCTAAATCCCATTGCGCTCCTGGGATTGACGGGCGACGCGACCCTACTATTAGGCTGGCTTTTGAGCGCAACGAGGCCTTGCACTAGGCTGTTCTCCAACTCCACTTCGTCCTCTCCACTTTCACTTTCCTCCATCTTTCTCCTCTTCTTCAGGGGCCCAGCTTCCGGGGAGGGCGAGGGGGAGGAGTGGCGAGAGCTCGGGGAGTTGAGGGGAGAATTCGAGTTGGCACGACGGAACTTCTTCGACAGAGCTTTGGAAATGGTCGAGTTCTCGACGAGCATGGAAGTACTGGTGAGCAGTAAGTCTTCCTCGATCTGGGAGGCCTTAGGGGTCTTGACGAAGCCGTTTGACTTGATGGAGGAGGCAGTCGTGCGGTCCAGGGAGGGCAGGGCAGTCTGCACCTTAAGCTCGTGCGTATTGTGGAAGCGAACGATCTCGGTGGTGTCGAGGGGGGGAGGGGGCTTCACCTTCTTGCGGGAAATAGACTTCTTGGTTGAGGACTTGGGGGTCGGGGAGGGGGAGTTGTTACGGGACCTTTGCGAAGCTGCGGCCTCCATGTCACGGAATACCGTCTCTCCCGTGTCCGGGTCGTATACGGGGTGCATTCGCATAAGTCTCCTCTTGGCAGAGTTATAGTGGTTCTTAATTGCGTTGTCAGTGCGACCAGGAATGAACCGAGATATCTCAGCCCACTTGTTCCCAAACCGAGCATGTAGAATCATCAACTTCTCTTCTTCCTCCTTTGTCCATGCGTCCTTGCGGATCGAAGGGTCAAGCTGGTTGTGCCAGCGCTCCCTACACTGCTTGCCTGTGCGGTTCCCAAGCTTGGAGGCAATTAGCCCCCAGTGACGAGTCCCGTGGATCCCCACTAGATTACTCATCCTAGTGTCCTCATCTTTAGACCACTTACGAACGACCCTTGGCTTGCGCTTCTTCTTTCCAGTGACCTCGTCATACTCTTCAGCTCCAGGGACAGGGCTGGTGGCTCTGCTACTAGGAGTGGAGCTAATAATATCCTCATGGACCTTGGTTCCGGTGGGCGCTTTGGACACTCCAACCTGCCCAAGCTTCCCCCCTGATCCAATAAGGACGGAGGAAATAGAATTAGCAGTGGGAGTGATGAGCTTCGAGGTCCCTCTTGGGAGGTCCCTCTTGGACTTATTGGCCCCGACGCCAATCGCGGGGGGCGTGTCTATACTAACCCCAGTGACCGGTCCGAGGGCAGGGGATGCTTCAGGGTTCACCACGGGTGGGGCCATTAGTAAAAAATCTGGGTCCCACTCTGGCAGTTGTTTGTTGGTTGGCGAGGATTGGTTTAAGAATAGAAGGTTGATACCGGATATGATCGACAATTCTGAGATAATACAATACCTCGAGGTAGCTGAGGAGGAGATTTATAGCGAAGGGTCAGTAGATAGCCCACAATATAAGAGAAATGGTGTGGGCTTCCCGCAATGACACAAGGCCACTGTTTATCGAGTTGGTTCCAATTTACGGGGAGCCATCATCCAGCATTCGAGGGAACGAGACAGGCTTGACGCAAGGGAAAGAAATTAGGGACAAGATAAGGGCGGTATATACTCACATTTGCTTTTTTAATCTGTTAACTGTAATCGATGGTTGATTCGTGTGGGAAGAAGGGGGGGGTTTTCTCAAATTCTCATTGGCCCTTGGGGAAAAAAGAGAAATTGTTGAACAAAAAGCTTTCTCAGCGCGACTTTTATCAATTTACGTACTGTTCCTGTATTTTCCTATGTATCGCGACGAGGAAGTCGATGTAGCTGACTTCGTGAATAGTCGAGTCGTCGACGAGGAGGGCATTAAATTGATTCTCAAGTACCGAGCAGTCTTCTCTGCCCTGGACGACTACCTCGAGGGGACAAGGGGCGCTCCTTTCCTTCGTGAGCTCCCCGATGACGGCGATAAGCCTGCTCCCGAGGTCTGAGACGGGGCTTAGAGCCGTCGGGAGGGGGGTGGAAGGGTCACCCAGAGGGGTGTCCACGTTGAAGAGCTCCGATGTTACGGACTGCTGGGCGAGCCTCGTAATATAGAGGTACATGACGTCAACTGCGTCCATGAGGTAGACACCGTCTTGCGTCAGAGATGTCATTGAGGGGAGGATTGTTGGGGGGAGCTTGATGAAGGGCCTCGTCGTCTCCTCGTCCACGTCGAGCGTGCTCCGACCATGGTTGTTCTCGGTGCCATCACCGCCGCCATCATTCTCGACCTGGTAAAGGAGTCCCACGTCCTTTTCCATGGTGGTCACGTCGTAAATGTTGGGGTGGACAAAGGCGAAGGTTAAGGAAAGTGGGGCGAAGCATGTGTCGTAAATCCTGGTTGCCCTGGCATCGACCCGGGGGGACGGGGGGTGTGACTTGACGGTCCGGGACTTGGGAAGGGAGCACCTCACAGCGGAGGATTTGAGGAAGGAGAGAATGAATAGAGGGAGGAGCTTGAGGGCATCAGGGAGGATGAGCTGGTCCTTGGGGGACTGCGAGGCCTGGGTGTACTTCCTGTAGTTTGAGAGAATGTTCACAAGCGCGTTGATGAGGAACGTTCGGGCCTTCAGTAGAGAGCCCTTGGCGGTGGTAGACTTGAGAATTTCGGAGGATGAGGAAGGGGCGCGGGAGTAGAACCCCAGGAACTCAACGGACTTGCGGGAAAGGGTTGCACAAAGAGCGTCCTGGTCACTAGCTCGGAAGACGTCCTGGGCTTCCGCCGTGGTGGAAATTGCAAGGGTGGAGATCCTCACGGTTCTAACCCCTGAGGTCGAAGTGAAGAGGGTGGCGCACTGAAAGTACGCGTTTGCCGACATTTTTGCTGAGTCGTGCTCGAGAATGCAGCAGAGAGTCTTATCAGCGTCCAACGAAGGAACTTCCACCTCGGAGCCCCCCATAGAAGTGTGGACGATGCCAGGGGAGAATGTCCATCCCTTCACCTGAATACCAACGCTCGTGCGCACCTTCACGACGGCCTCGTTGCCATGAGGGCGAGTCGCGGACCGAAGAGCTAGGGCTGGAAGGGTCGGGAGAGACGAGCTTTGAAGGAGATAGAAGGAGCCTCCAGTGGTGGAGGTTAGGGAACCGAGAGTGGCGGCGTCACAGTAAGGGGTGGGGGGAGGCTCGTTGGACCCAGCAGCTGGGTAGGCTGCGGGATCAGCGCGCTCCTGGGCTGAGGGCGCTGAGGGCCGAGTAGGGCACATGAAAATATCGAGGCAAACCATGCCCTTCGCAAGTTCGCGGGCGAAAGATTCATAGGCCTCCATCGCCGCTTTGTCTTCTTCTAAAGCTTGCGCCCCCCCCAAATGTACAGCGCTTCTCTCATTAATAGGCGAGAACATTGACACCTCCGCGTCCCTGTCGACGTAGTGGTTTCTGTTCTCCCTCTGCGACGAGCGTGATGGTGAGGATAAATATGTAAAGTAACGGCAAAACGAAGAAGCAGATCCTCACCTTTCTCAGGGAGAGGGAACCGCAAGTGGGGCGCATTGTAGTGATAAGGTATCCCTTTCCGCCGGTTGGAAGGAGAGAATCCCCGAGGGCTAGAATGGCCGCTCCGGAGCACGGCTCAGGGTTGTTACTTCGCGAGGGAACGGTGTGTTGGGAGATGAGACTGGGCACCTTTTCGACGAGTTCTTGCAGTTTGTCGAGACTGCTCACGACGTCGAAACCAGCCGCGGAAGCCGGAAGCGCGGCGAACGGCGAGTCCTTGACGTCGGTGACGAGGTGGACGGATACCTCCCCGGCGTCGTTGCAGGAGAAGAAGCGAAGGCACGAGGGCGAGAACGTGAAGAATCCTACGGTCGGACAGAACCGTTCGGGGGAATCATTCTCCGAGATTGGCTTCGAGGGGCTGTCAAATGCAGCCTTTAGCCCCTTTGCGACCTCGACAACCGCCTCAAGCCCGTGGGCAAGGACACCCTCGCTTTCCTCGATCCCGAACATGTGAATGGGACGTTGCAGCTGTGGTGCAAAAATCAGAGCGAGGGTGTTAGTGGGGGGCAGGTAAGTTGAAAGCGCGCCTTATGCTTTCCTCAAGCCGTCCATTCTCACCTCCCTTACGCAGTAATCGTCGCCCACCTCGACGTCAACAGTTCCGAAGGTCTGCTCGTACGGAACGTCGACGGCCGAATTGCCTCGGCTGCCGCCGGGAGTGTTGCGCTTCAGGTAGCTCGGGTCGGTGGCGTTGTGCTTTAAGCAGAGGTTGCACTCCCACCCCCTCCCGTCCGGGTCCCACCTTACCCAGGGGTTCACGTACCCCCGGCATCTTCCGCAGCGGGCGACGGGGGAGCGTACGATCGGGACGGACTCGCAGGGTGGTCGTTCGGCGAATGGGGTGAGGAGGAGCGCGAGGGGGATGCCGACTTGGACGGCTAGCTTGTGGGTGGAGGGGAAGGCGTATGTGGTGGAACGCATGTAGCGGGGGGAGGCGTTGCCGTCATCGACGACTACGTAGGGGGTGCTAGGAGGGGGGGGAGGGAGGGGGGGGGAGGAGACTATGGCCGCCCGAGGGCGGTAGATTGGCTGCGACAAAAGAGTGTAAGCTGCGCAAGTGGATGAACGAAAAATATGTCTTGCTGCTGCTTTTTACTCATTCTTACCTTCCGAGTGCGGTAGTTATCGGACATTGAGGGAGGGCGAGGAATCTGGGAGGGGTCGATTCGTTTCTTAGCACTTTGTTGTTGATGTTGAGGAGGGGCTCCGTGGGGAGGGTAGTGCCGCCGGTTAGTGGTAGGGGCGGCATTGGAGGGGGGGGGTTGGGAGGAAGGGGGGGGTTGGAAGGAAGGGGGGTGTTGGAAGGAAGGTGGCTTTTGTTGTGTATGGGGTGGGGGATAAGGGGGGGGAGGTCGAGGTGCAGGAGGTGCCCGTGCGAAGGATTGCTGGGTGGGGGGAGGGGGATTGAAGGAGGTAGGAGGAGGAGGAGGTGGTCGGGCAAAGGAAGTAGGAGGAAGAGCAGACGTTGAAGCAGCAGAAGGGAAGAAAGAAGGTGGGGCAAAGGAATGAGGCCGAGAAGGATGAGAAGGAGGGGGGGCAGGAGGAGGGGGGGGAGGAGCTAGATTCTGACGCGGATGATTCATTGCAACAGGTTGAGGTTGAGGCGCGGATAATATTAGTTTCGATGTATGTACAGGTGCAGGTATGGGAGGCGGTGTGAACTTGGTTTGAGGAGGCGGAGGCTCAAAGGTTAATTTTGGAGGTGCAACCCGTGGGGCTGGTGACGGAATAGGTGAAGGTACAGGAGCAGGAGTAGGAGGGGGAGCAGGGAAGAGAGAAGCGACAACATTAGCAGAAGGCGCAGGCGCAGGCGCAGGAGGGTGGGAAGGGAAGAGAGAAGCGGCAGAATTAGCCGGCGATGGAGAGGAATGACGAGGAGCCGACAACGGAGCTGCAACGGGAACAGGGTCTGGGGTCGGTACTGGGGCTTGAGCAGACACTGGAGCTGGAGCTGGCACTAGGGCAGGAGGGGGAGGAGGAGGAGGAGGATTTAGTTTACCTGCGAAATCAGGAAGGGCACGGACACTTGAAGTGCCATTTGGGATAGACGGGGGAGTGGCAGAGAAGAGATGAGAAGCATCTGCAGACGCAGGAGGTGGATTGAAAGAAGGAGGGGATTGGAAGGGCGAGGGTATCTCTTTTTTTGGCTTTGAAATGGACGATGTTGGAAATGAAGCCTTATTGACGGCATTTGTTGTATTATTTTTGGAGGAGGGAACCTGAAATGGCTCAGAAGGTTTAGAGATAGTGGTGGATGGCTTGTGTTTCGTGGCTGCGAACGAATTATTCTTAGAAAATGGAGGAGGAGGTAATTTACGTTGTGAATTCTTATCACTCGTCGCAATTTTCGTCGCTGTTAATTCTCTTGCCCTGCGAGTATTTGAAAATGGCGGTGGATTCATTGGCCCTAAATCTGCCTCATTAAGGGATTTAGCTCAAACTCTCCCTCAAACCCTTCTTACGCACAATACGCGTAAGATGAATAGCATCAAGACAATACTATTAATTTATATCATCTGTTTGAACAGTGTTGACTCATGGAACACCTTTCAGCTCTTCAAAACAAAAGCTTTATCCCAATCATCAGCCCGAGGTGAAGGACAAACCCCACAAATGTCCTCCCTAACTATGTCCACGTCTTCAACAAGAATGCCTCGAATGCCCCTCTACGCTACTGTCGACAAAGAGGGAGGAATAATCGAGATGAAGTGCCAAGGATCAGAGTTATCCACTGCCTGGGAGTTGGATGTGTACAGCCGACCCGTGTTAGTGGATGGGAAGAAGTTGTGGGAGGTCTTGTTGACTTCCAGCGACTCGAACATGCGCTTTGTCAGGACGCTTCCGAGCAACGCCGTCAATAGCAAGGCAGTGAGGGATGCAGTAGAGAGCTGCATAGAAGAGGTTGGGGAGAGGGGGGGGGACTGCAAGGTGAGGGCTAAGGCTAAGGCGGCAGGGCTGCCAATCGTATGACGACCGACCTGAACGCTCAACCCCCCCCTCCCCTTCCCCCCCTCCCCTTCCCCCCCTCCCCCCCAAACCCCATTCCCACCTCCCACAGGAGATCCGTTTCTTCCGCGGTCAAATGTTCAACATGATAAACATTGCAATGTCTGCCGTCGACGTCGTGACGAAGCCAAGCCGCGCCACATACTCTCTCCTCGCTTGGATTTCCGAGCGCGAGAGTGACGTTTACCCCAAGATGGATGGCTACAAGGAGAGTATGTCAGAGGGCGTTGGGTTGGGGGGGGGATCTTTCTTGGACATTAGGACGCCCATCAAGCTACCCGACGCACTGAGGGGGGAGAAGTACGCCTTCGTGAGCCTCCCTTTGAGCGAGTTCATGGAGGGGGGGGGAGTAAACTCTGAGAACATCGGGGTCGGGAGGCTCTGCCCCGTTCAGGAGGGCCTCCCCGCTGACGGCTTCGTGGAGGGGGTCGTCGTCATGACCAAGAGGGCCAAGGCGCTGGCCACCTGGATGGCTGGCACTGAGGTCTGCGGGATAATCTGCGACCTCAGGAAGAGGCAGATGGTGATGGAGGCGGACATCAGCACGCAGTACCTAGTGGCCAAGCTGGACGACAGCCAGAGGAAGGAGGGGGTGGCGTTTGAAGAGGGGAAGGAGAGGATGGGGGGATTGCACTTCCTGTGCGTTCAGGAGGATGAGAACGACGAGGAACCTAAGGGGGTGTGGCTCCTGAGGAATGTTGAGGTGAAGTGAGTTTGGGGGGGAGGGGGGGGGAGGGTATAAGGGAAATCAACAGGAGATGTTTCTTTCTTTTTTTCGTTCGTTGTTATTACTTTTATTACTTTTATTAGCCTCAATGTTTCCTCCCTTTGCTACCAGGACTAACACGTCCGATCTTCGTGTCTGGTAAATACTCCGTGAGCTTCCTTGCGCTCCCAAGCCACAGAACGCTCATGCCGAGGCTGACGAACGTGAGCTCCTTGAGCCCCAGCTCGCAGGCGTATCCTGCCGCAGAGAGAAGGAGGCTTGTGCCCGACTTGCCCAACCTGTACCCGAGCATCCCAATTACCTCCTTGCCAACGTAACGAGACTCAAAGTCCAGGGGGACGTAGAGGAGCTCGTTCACGACACCTCTGACAGAGTATTCTATTGTCTTCATAGTCATGAAGGCTCCGGCGGTGAGTATTAAGGTCGGTGGGAATTTGAGGATCTGGCCAACGCCGAAGCTAATCATGATAAGGGGCAGGCAAGTCCACACCCAAGCAGGCTTCAGGTGGTGAATCGTGAGCGGGATGACCCCGAACTGGAAGAACCCGCTGACCATGTTCGCGTAGGCGTAGAACTTTCCCATCCACGCAGCTCTGTCTGCATCGGACGGCAGCACGGCGCGGAGTTTAGAGATGAAGGTTACATTAAGGACTGTGGAGAGGCCCTGGCAGATGAGAGTCTCGATAAAAAGCCATTTGAGGGCGGGGACGCGCTTGAACAGGCTATCAGCCTTGGAGATAAGGGACTCATGGGAGGAGGGCTTGCCCTTGCTCTTTGACTTGGAACTTTTGTGCTGGTCTGCAGGGTTGAAGCCGTGGCGCTCAGCAATTGTGTAGGCGCCCTCCGCAAAGAGGAGGGAAGCGAGGAGAGAAACTGACGTTAGGACCAGGAGGCCGTATACTCCAAATCTATTTACGAGGGGACCAATAGCGTATCCCGCAACGGCAGAGGAAATTGAAGAGGCGCCGGCGATTGGACCGAACCACTTCGCACCTGAGCTAGAATCTAGGACAGAGCCCATGAAAGACCAGTGCTGGGTCGCCATGAGTTGCACATAGGCCTCTCTGAACACGAACAGAGAGACAACGAGGAATTTTGTGATTGGGAGGGGAGGGGAGGATGCAGGCGTGGAGAGGGTAAGGGAACGGAGGACGAGGGCAAAAATGGAGAGCCCCGCGGAACAGAATATTGCCGTGCTCTTCAGAGCAGCCCGCGGGCCAGCAACATCGAGCACCTTCGTGTAAATTGAGAGCATGGCCAGGGAGGCAGGACAAACGAAAGCTAGGGCAAATGGGAGAGCAGCGTTCGATTTGAACCCAGTGCGGGAGGACGTCAACAACGTCATCGTCGCACTCCTAGCGAACTCGTAGCCGAAGAAGTGCATCGACATCGCCATGGCCATTGAAAGGGTCGCCAAGGACTCGTTGGAGAGGCCAACATTGAAAACACCTGTCTTCTGGGTTACGGAGGCTGCGCTAGTTGCAGCCGCAATGGCAGCTCCTCCTCTTATATCTAATAGCCCGGCAGCTGAAAAGGGCGATGATAAAACCATGCTTTACAGAAGATGATGTCGCAGACTTCGGGCTGAAATTGGTGGTGGAGTGGTTGAGGGAGGGTGGGGTGATTAATCGTGGACTTGTGTTGGGGATTCGCTCAGTGGAGCCTCAGGAGGGAAGAATCCAGGCCTTCGAAATAGATAGGTGTTTTGGGTGATGATCTCCAAACATTGACTTCCATCAACTTTCTCGAAATCACAATTTCACTCGTATCTATTTAGAGAAAAATTTGGTTGTTGTTTTCCCCAAAAGTACGTCTATCTTAGCTTCCTAGCGCCGCTTTCCTCGCCACTTCTGCCTTCCTCTCCTCCGTTTTGACAGCCAGGAAGTTAATATCAGC
This sequence comes from Triparma columacea, assembly GCA_030267965.1. Lineage (NCBI taxonomy): Eukaryota > Bolidophyceae > Parmales > Triparmaceae > Triparma > Triparma columacea. The sequence continues at coordinate 44,159 of BRYA01000657.1, forward strand.
GACTACATCTGCTGGTAGTCCGGCCCTAAGCGTGGGATCCATGCTGGCGAAGACCTGTTCCATCACGAAAAGTTCATCAACATTGTCCAGGGGGCTCTCCAAGTCATCCTCGTCCTCATCCCCAAGGTCAAAGCCCCCGTACCCGCCCCACATGAGGGATTGTTGAGATTCAAGCACCTTGTTGTAAGCGTCATTGTCATGAACATCAATGTCCCCATCTTCGTCCTCGAGGTCTGCGAACGCCCCGCCTTCCTCGTCAACGTCCTCCCAGACGTCATCCCCCCCCCCCTTTTCTCCTCCGTCCTCCTCCCCCCCTTCATAGTCCTCCACGATGGACTTCGCAATTTCGACGACCCCCCTGAGAAGCGCAGAGGGGTCGACCCCGTTCTTTACGAGTCTCTCGGTACCCAAGGACAGCAGCCCAAGCCAGCCCAGTGTCGTGGCCTTCTTAGCCATCCACCTCTCGAGCTCGGAACCATCTCCAATCCAAATGTCTATCACTGACTTGACAACGTTTCGTTTCTCTAGCTCCTGCATCGTCAACTCGACGTCATAGAAGAGGAGGGACCCGATCACAACATAGCACTGCACTCGACTAACTGGTATGTCCGCCTTCTCCTGCTGAATCAATTTGGCCAGTGTGAGCTCAACGGCGTGGTGGAGGTAATTGTTGATGAAAGGTTTAGCTGTGTGCGAGCAGGGGGGGGGTTGGCGCGGGGTTGTGCGGGAGTGCGTCAGTACGTTGCTTCGTAAGATGCGGAGGATAAGGGTCTGCACCTCGTCCACACACAAACATTTCCGTCATATAAATGCCTCGTCTTTTTGGTACTCTACATCTACCGCAGGGGCTGACGGAGGGGTAATTAGTCCCTCCACCCCATTGGCGTTCTGTTTCGTCATCTAATGGTTGTTGATAATCACCCGGAAATTTTGATTGCGTTTCACCACTACTGCCCCCCCTCCGTTCCTCCCACCCCCACCCCCGACTGTATTTACTCACCTTCGGGCTTCATGGCAGCGCACTGGAAAACGATATTTAGAAGACCCAGGGCCTTTCGGCAATCGGACTCGGCCACAATATCCGACGACATAGTCAGCACTTTTGATACCGCCTCGAAGACTAAGTCAATATACTTCTTCCCGTCGGGCGTCGTAAGCGTGCAGAAAGCTTCCAAGTCGGTGTTTATGTAGTTGTCAATCGGAGCGACCATGTTGGTGAGGTAGTCGAAGGCATACTCGTTGAAAGCCTCAAACATTAGAGGGAAGAGTGACCAGAGGGCGGGGGTAATCTTAGTCTGGTAGTACGTGAAAAACGTTAAAAAGTCGAGGGCGTGCTCAAGGAATTCGATGAGCTCTCCATCCTTGTGCAGAATCCTTGCGACAATGGGGACTATCTGGGGCTCGACGGCCATGAATATGTCCTCCCTGTCCTTAACGGTGTTAAGAACCGTAGCCACGCACTCGAGGCAGACGGTCGCGGCCATAGTCGCCTGGCCCTCCTCGTCTTCCTCGTCGTCAACCTCGATGTACCTCTTGAAGGTACCGCAGAGTTGGTTGACGAGGGCAACTGCGTGGGGTGCCATCTCGTCCCCAAACTGGTCAATCAAGACGTCGAGGGACTGCACCACGTCGTCGTTGCCGACCTCGTTCATAATACGGAAGAAGGAGTTGAGGAGTTCGGGCAAATTGGGGAGGATGATGGCCCCAGCCTCAGGGTTTTGGATGAGGAACTGCATCGCCTTGGAGGCCTCAATTTGAACTGGCAGGGAAGGGTCGTTGAGCCTGCCCATGACCGCCTGCAGCAACGCGGCAAACGACTGAGGGTCGAGCGGAACCTCGGCGAACTGCACCACAGTGCTGCAGGCCCTAGACCTGAGGATGCCGACCGGAGAATTGAGAAGGGGGAGGACGTGCATGACGACAAGGGCCGGCAGCTCCTGCTTGTAGGTGCCCTTCTTTTCCTTCATAAGGAAGGCGCTGAGGCTGCTGACAATATGCAAGGCACAGTCCATGTCGAGGGGGTTGCCGGTTCCGGCGCTGGCGGTGTAGGTGCTGATAATGTTCACAAGGTGGCTCATGAGGGGTTGAGCAACAGCTGAGGTCCTGAACTTGACGAGGTCTTCGATGAAAGTTAGAGCCTGCAATTTTGGGTCCACCCACTCAAGTTGGAGGGACGTTGAGCGCTGGATGTGCTCGTGGGGGTCATTTTCGAACAAATCCACCTGCTCAGGAGTCATTCTGAGGACGTTGTAGCAGACATTGTAAAGGAGGAAATCTAGGTGGGGCTTGAGCAACAGCCATGTCTTCTTCTGCTCTATACAAGTGCACACGTAAGAGAGGCAAAGCATGACGACTCTGTCTGTGCAGTACTCATTCTGGCTGCGCAGCGCGAGGGTCTCGCAAACGGGCTGAAGGAACTGGGGGGCAACCTTGTCGCTGAAGTAGCGAGCAAACTGCGACGGGGGGATAGTGTGTGGGCAAATGGATGGGAGGGTTAGGAATGTGTGCGAGGTGCGTCCATGAAGGAGCATTATAATAAAGTGGCGCCAAAGTCGCCGTTGCCCATTCCCGCTGTCGCACATTCTAGCCGTTGTCCACTATTCTTACCTCCTCCTTGCCCTCCTCAGCAGACTTGGGGTTTCCGTACCGGGCGAAAAATCGTTGTATAATCTGTGTCGTCCACTTCTTCACCTTCCACCAAACCCACTTCTCCCTCTCGGACGGGTCCACAGGCTGGTTAAGGGGCGGAATATTCTTGTCAGCATCGTAAAGCTTCTTGTTCATGAGCTCAAGGAAAATTTGAAACCACGACTCCAACTGGAGGTGGTTCAAATCGTCAAGATTGAACTGCGTGCAGCTCCAAAAAATCTTGAGAGTCTGCTTCATAATGCGTGCAGCATCGTCAGTGTTCTGGCTGATGAGGGCTCCCATCATGGTTGTAAGGAGGGGGAATCCCCTCGAGATAATCTCAGTGAGTGGACCCCGCTGCTCCTTGCCCTTGTACTCGTATCTCTTCGCTAGCTTCCTCAAAACCACAAGGGCTCCGTGAACACGAATGGCATCGCCCCTCCCACCGCCCTCCTGAACGTTCGTCAGCAACGTGGGAAGTAAATCAGGCCACTCGTTGGGGTAGTCTGTTATAGTTATGCTATTTATTGTCTCTGCGAGAAGCTTCATTATCGACGGCTCCGGCTCAATCATGATCGCCTCAAGGGCGTTCACTCTAGTAGTCGCCTTGTCCTGAGGGTTCAGGATCTTGGCAGGAACAGAATGACACCAACATCTCCGGCAAAGATTCTTCAAAGCAACAGCAGCAGCCTGTCGAATGAATTTATCCACACCATGGGTGGCTATTATCTGAAGGAGTAAAGGCGATGCACCAGGGATCTGAGGAGAAGGAGCAAAATTGGGTGAGTTCTGAGGCCCAAGAGTTCGGTGGAATGACCGGCTGTGGGTACACTCACATCCTCCAGCGACTTAATGGCCTGTTCTGCACCATCACGTTCGGCCTTATTCGCCGAGAATGACGCTTGCAAAGCAGCGCTGAGGCTCTCAAGCGTCAACGCCATTGAAAGAAGTGGAAAAAGGAAGCCTCAATTTTGGGAGCCATCAATTTTGCTCTTTTTGTTTAGGTCCTCCAAAGACAACGTATTTGACATAAAACTCTCTCAACCAGAAATTCTTGCCCCTCAATTCTCCCGTTACTCTTTTATTTGTCCCGGATAACCCTTATCAACCCATATTTCCACGAATATTCTTCACCGACTTTTCAAGGAGCTTGAAATTCCATCAACCCAGGCCCGTGAGCGTTCCTTCCTACCGATCATCACTACCTTGAGTATTAAGGATGCCTCGTTCGCAGGGAACTTCGAGGAAGGGGAAGCCCAAGAAGGGGGAGAGGGCCTCGGGGATGGGAAGGACACTGCTGAGGGCCCAGAAGACGAATTTCAAACCCAAGGACAATGGCTCTTCCCTTGGAAACGGTATGGCGGCAAGTGGCGCCGGGAACTGGGGCTTCGACAAGGAGAAGGAGCAGGAGAGAGTGAAGATGGTTTCCGTTTTGGAGGTTGACAATCTGGAGGATTTCATCTCCAAGGCAGAGATGGAGGAGAGGGCCTTTGAGTCGCAGAAGGAAAGGTTTGTGGTCATTGATGAGCTTGGGAAAAACGTTAAGTCCGCCGACGACATCGGTCGTTACACCGTGGATGCGAATGGGACCGACATTTTCGACTGGGAGGGCCTCAAGGTCCCGAGGAGGCCCGCTTGGAATGAGACCACCACGCCCCATGAGCTCGATAGGATGGAGAAGGAGGCCTTTTTGAACTGGCGCAGGGAGATTGCTAGCCTAACCGAATCCCGCAACGAGAGTAACAAGGACAATGACGCCAGCGTGACCCCCTTCGAGAAAAACATTGAAGTCTGGAGGCAGCTGTGGAGGGTCATTGAGAGGGTTGACATCGTCGTCCAAATCGTAGACGCGCGAAACCCCATCTTTTACCTAAGCGACGACCTGAGGAAGTACGTGGAGGAGGAGCTGGGAAAGAAGATGATTGTGCTGGTCAATAAGAGCGACTACCTCAGCGCCAACCAGAGGGTCGTGTGGCACGAGCATTTGAAGGAAAAGGGCATCGTCCATATTTTCGCGAGTGCGTGGGAGGAGCAAAAGATCCTCGACGAGAACAGGCCTAAAGAGGAGGAGGAGGAGGAGGAGCTTGGAAGCGGGGAGGAAAAGGATATCCTCCCGCCCCCCCCTCCCCGACCTGCGTCCGATCCTATCGGCGTCAAAACCCTCCTCTCTAGGATGGAGTTACTCACCTACATGCATTCCGTCGCCAAGAAGCACGGGATCCAGCCGAACCCAAGATACCAAGACCGACTCCAATTCGGATTCGTGGGTTTCCCCAACGTCGGTAAATCATCCATCATCAACGTCCTCGTAGGGAGCGCCAAGCATGCGCACGGAGTTACAAGGGTTGGAGTCGCTAGTCAGCCGGGGAAAACTAAACACTTTCAAACTTTACTCATCCCCGACGACGACCTGATCATGCTTTGTGATTGCCCCGGCCTCGTCTTCCCATCCTTCGTTAGTAGCACGGCCGACATGATAGCCGCAGGAGTCTACCCAATCGCTCAGATGCGCAACTTCTGGCCGGTCGTAGGTCTCATCTGCCAGAGGGTGCCCAGAAAAGTTCTAAATGGCACGTATGGGTTTCAAATCCCTGTTAACTACCCTGAGGGTTGGACCGATCCCCTTCCCCCCCCCCCTTCCGCTGAGGAACTCTTGACCACCTTTTGTACGGCGAGGTCGATGGTTTCGGCAGGAAGCGGGGTGCCAGACTGGCAGCGAGCGGCACGATTGGTCGTCAAGGACTACGTTGAGGGAAAACTACTTTTCAACCACGCTCCACCAGACCTCAAGGACGTTAAGGCATTCGAGATTGACACGCACGTCCTGTCGATGAAGTTGTGCAAACGTTTGAATGACGCGTGGACCTCCGAGTTAGAGAAGGTGGAGAAGGCGGAAAAGGCTGAAAAGGCCACCGTTGACGAGGGCGATGGTGCTCAGACAGCAGACGAGCTCGCAGACGATCTCGACCTCGATATGCTTGACTTCTTGAATGGCGAGGACGATGAGAAAGTCTCCAAGAACAATGGGAGGAGAGGCAAAGCGCACAAAAGTATGCAGAAGTGGGGAAAGAAGGGGAGGAAGCAGAGGGAAAAAGACCCATACGGTTGCCACGATGATACGGCTGCAAAAATGCTTGAGGGTCAGGCCGGCTTAATCGGAGTCAACGTCAGCGGGGGTAAGCGGGGGAGGAAAGGTTACACGAGACCGTCGTACACCCCCAAGGCCGCGGCACTCACAGCAAGCAGCCTTGCAAAGTAAAAGGACAATTTCCCTTTTTCAAAAACTATTTATTTTCTGTTTTCTAGGAGGAGCCCAAGCTTAGCTTCTTCATGAAGCCTCCAACCATGGTGAGGCTTGTTTCGTTTGCGTCCTCGACCCTAGCATCAACCTCTCCGTCTTCCCATTCATGATCTTCAACCTCGGCCTGCTGATCTTCATCTGCGGCTCCAAGCGTCACCTCGGGTGACGCTTGGTCGACAATGGCTCTGTCGTCCTTGGTAGGGCTCTTTCCATATATCGTACGGACTTGGGCTGGCGTATAGTTATCGTTACTCGCAGCAACCAAATGCTCTACAGCGAAGAGCTCGAGAAGCTCTCCGTCGCCTATCTTCGTGCTCCCCTCATGTCCCTTTCTGACTTTCATCATCTCGAGCTTCTTTCGCCTCTTGTTCTCCTCCATAAGTCTCATCTTCGCCTCCCTCTTCTTCTTCTCTTCCTCGAGTTCGACCGGGAGCTGCTCCTTTTTCGCCGAGAGCTCTTCCAATCGCTTCTTCTCCGCCTCCCGCCTATTCAACTCCCTCGTAATGTCGAAGTTGCGTTTTACCAGTGCCGCCTTGGACAGATCCTTCCGGTTGTAATTGCTGTTCCAGCCGACCTCGCGCTCCTGCGCTTCATCGTCCGCAGCATTGACCCCCCTGAACGACTTCCTAAAAAAGTTCTGTGACTGCTCTCCAAAGGTGAGTTCCTGCTTTCCCCCTCTCAATTGTTTCTCCTCTATCCTAGGCGCAACCTTCACCAGCCCGTTCTTGAGCTGATGGGCAAAAGTCCTTAGGTCGTTGGCCTTGTACTCCCTGAGCTCGCGCTCCGAGACGACTGTGCTCTTCGCCGCGAATTTTGAGCGCGTTGGCGACGTCTTCGAAGGGGACTTCTTCTTAATAGTCGAGCCCCCAGGGGAAGAAAGGGTGTAGGAAAATTGGCGACCAATCGTTAAAGAGGGCGGCCTCGTCGGAGATCCAGGCGCGAACGCGTTTGCACCGGAGTTTACCAGACGAACCACAAATTCCCTTGACTCGTCCCTTAAATCGGCGTCGATCTCAGGGCGGTTGCCATTGGCAAGGATAGCGTTGAGCTTCTTGAGAAGGTACGTGTTCCAGTCAGTGGATCCATCGCGGTTCGAGGGAAGCTCAGCCTGCTTTGAGCGGATGGTCACATTCAGACCCGAGGTGCAACGAGACCACGAAGAGTGAAGTTCGATGGCCTTGGTGAGATTCTGCCCTGCCCTGTATATCTTGAGGGGAACCACGTTGAGCTTCTGTGCGGGCCCGGCAGCAATGAGTCCTTCCTTCGTAGGAATTACGGGGACTCCTGAGCCGTCCCTGGCACCGAGCGCGGACATGCCCCACACGAAAATGTCGCCATCCCCCGTCAAGGCAGCCGAGTGGCGGAACCCTGCTGACACCTGGCAGACGTGCTGGCCAGCCAGATCACCAAGGACGGGGTGGATACCCGTTAGGGCATGCGTATCACCAGAGCCCAGTTGCCCAAACTCGTTCCAGCCCCAGCTGAGCACCTGGCCACTGCTGTTAACGGCGAGAGAGTGCCTCGCCCCGCAGCTCATGTTGACGATTCCAGCATGGTGCCTCCTCCTGAGCTTTAGGCCCTCAATCATCATGGGCTTGTCCGTGTCCCTCTCCTCTCCTAGCTGCCCGTACGAGTTATCCCCCCAGCTGTAGATGTCCCCGTCGTAAGTCAAGCCGAGGGTGAATTTAGCGCCAGCGCAAACGCGCTTGATCTTGGCCTTGAGGACATCTTTCATGTTGGCAGGGACGCTGATGTCACCCTTGGCGTTCTGATAAGATTTGTTGGCATTGGTCAGAACAATCCCCCCCATGGCAACGGACTGTCCCCACGTGTATATACTTCCATTATGACCCACTGATACGGAGTGGTTGCTACCACACACGACAGAGGTCGTCGTCCACTTTAGCGCTTGAACGCAGCGAGGGTAGGAGCTATTTTTGAAGTCTCCATGACCAAGCTGTCCCTTCTTTCCTCCTCCCCAAGAAAATACCCTGCCTGTGTCAGCCAGAGCGAGAGTGTGGTCCTCGCCGACGGCCACCTGCTTGATACTCATCTTGCCCGTAATCGCACGGTCGACCGCGACTAGATCAGATGTTTGGGACTGCAGCATGAGAGTCTCAAGAGCCCGAGGGTACTTCTCCTGCTGGTGGCTGCCGTGTCCAAGCTGGCCGCAGTCGCTCCACCCCCAACTGTAGATTTCCCCGGTGTCCGTCAAGGCTACTGTGTGAGCAGCTCCGACGAGAACATTTGTGATTCGACGCCCGCGCTTGGCAACCTCATTGTCGAGGGTGATGACATTCTTGGACCACCCCTCGGGGTAAACATCGTTGATGGCGACGAGGATATCAACGTCGAGGAGATCGTAGCGAAAGTTGCGAGACTTGCCGCTGGCGAGGCCCTGGGCACGTCGCGCGTTGAGGTTGGCAAGGTTCTGCGCTTCGTTGCGGTTGGCGTTGTAGACGGCCTGCTGTTCCTCTCTGACCATCTTATCGTTACGAACCTCGCGGACCCTGTCGCGATCCTTCAACCCGCGGAATCCGGACTGGAGGCCAACGGCAGCCTTCCTCATGGCAAGGAACTCTCCCCTCTGCTGATGGGCTCGGGCAAATTGCTGGAGCGTCTTGCTTGCCTGAATGAGCTGCTTGTAGCGCCTCCTAACCATTAGACTCTTCCACCTGTTCTGAGCCTTCTTGACAGCGCGGGCACGGAACCTCTCCTTCCTTTTGTTAGCGAGGTACTCAACGGCCTCGGTCATCATGGATCGCTCCAGGGATCCCCTCACCCAGCCCTGGATGAAGAGGGCGACACGAACCCTGGTGTAGTGGATCTTGTTGCGGTGGAGGAAGGACCGGGCGCAGTCCTGGAGGAGCTGGACCGCCTCGAGCATCCTGTTCACGTGCATGCGAACAATGTAGGCGCGAGAGAGGGAGTGTAGCGACCTGACGGCGGTCTGGAGCTTGCGCCAGCGCACTCGGCCCTTGAGCTTCCCGTAGAAGTTCTTGATGGTCTTGGAGGCGTGGAGGTTCTCCCTGTAAGCCTTCCGGGCGACGAACCCACGGGCCTGGATCTGAAGGATCGCAATGGCCTTCTTCTGCTGAGCGTATTTGTTTCTGTAGTAGACAGCTCGCCATGAGGCCTGCGCCCTGCTAACACCCTTTTTGAGGGACTTGTGGTCCTTCTGTTTGATGCCCATCCTGAAAGTCGCCTGAAGAAGGACGGCGGCACGGTCCATGTCCTGGAACTTTACCTTGCGCAGGGCTTCGAAGGCCTGGTAGGTGCGGTGCTTGACGAAGATGGAAGATGCTCCGAACTGGACCGTGGCCTCGGGGTTGTTGATGTGAGCCAGCTTCCCAAGCTCCCTGAGGAGGGTCTTACAAAGCTTCTTGTAGTCGCAGCCCGGCTTGGGCACCAAGCTAAGGGTGGGATCAGTGTTGGTGGGAATGACGATGATGAAGCGCTCGTAAAATCCCTGAAATACCGACGTGTAGGCAAAGCCATCTTGGCGCATGCGGATGAAAGAGAGGATGTCCGCCTTAACGAGCTGATTCTCGAACAGCCTAATATCGATGTTTCCACCTGCTAAGGAAGGGGGGAGTGAAAGAGCGAAAGAAGGTTAGTAGAAGTAGGCCACAACGCTCACGCAGCGGGACTTGTGGCTTCCAGTCGCTCCTCACCTTTCTTTGTGTCGTTGGGCTTGACGCACATAACGAGGGAAATGGTAGACTCAGCGATTTCTCCGCAAACGGCGTCCATGTCGTCCTTGACCTTCTTTGCAAAGGTGGTGGATGAGGCCGCGGCCGCGGAGGAGGAGGCGCCGGAGCGGGTTACAGTGCCCTCGGTGGAGGTAGAGGAGTCCGAGAAAAAGGCCGCGAGACCTTTGGCAGAAGACGAAGAGAGAAGCTCGGAAATGTGAGATCCAAGTTTATCCTTATTCTTCTCGAGGAAACCTTCGCAGTCGTATTCCGTGTCCTCGTATGTGTTCTTGACCGTAAACTTCAAGTCATCTCTAGTCTTGTCCTTGTCGAAGACGCGGTTGGTCGCCGAGGGCTTGCGCATGTGGGTGGACGTGAGCTTTTGCAGGAAGGACTTGTCGGTGTTGCGGGGGTACCTGCAAGCTTCATCAAGCATGCAAAGAAGGCCCTGGGGTTTCTTGTCAAGCAGATCAACGACATCTTGGTTGTCGATAAAGTCGATGGAGGAGAAGTCAAGTTGCTCCTTGGAGTACTGGGAGAGTTGTCCCTTGAACATGGACTGAGTGACCTGCTGCTGGATCTTCTCCTCGATGTAGTTAATCACAAGGGTCTCGAATCCGTTCTTTGCCGAGCTCTCGAACCCATAGGACTCAACGATGCCGACGGACAGGGGGTGTCCGTTGATGTTCTTGCCAAAGTGGCCCGCCCTCTCCATCGATCCCTTGGAAAGAGTGGCGAGGGTGGCGTTGATCTTGTTGACGACAAAGTCAAAAATATTGGAATACAGGGTCGTGGCAAGCCCATCGCGCCCTGCCTCGGCGTCCTGGACCTTGGCTTCCACCGTGGTGGTCTTGCCGCGGGCAGTGCCGATGGCCTTCTGAAGGATGGCGGAGGAGAGGGAGCCCTTCGGGAGGGACAAGAGGCCCTCGACGATGGCAAGCGACTCCTGAGATTTAGGAGGGATCGAAGCGTTTCCGTCTCCCCCGTTGAAGGAAGCGTTTCCGAGCTCGAGGATGGCGGAAAGGGTGGAAAATATTAGGTCGAAGTCAGAGTCGGTGAAGCCCAGGAGCTGCGGCGGGCGGCGAGCGGAATGAGCAGCGGGATTTTTGTTAGAGGTGTGTTCGGATCCATATTTGGGTGACCAATCTCTTGGAAAATGTTCCCTCCTCACCTTCATGTTCTCGAGAGTTCTGTTGAACTCAACCTCGTCATTCATCCCCTGCATCCTCACGTTGTTAAGGTAAGCATAGTCAATCATGGTCTTGAGCTTGTGCTTGACCTTCAGGGCGTTCTTGCCTCCGAGTATGAGCTGGTAGAAGATGCGGAAGGACCTCTCCGTTGGGGGCTGGTGGGTGACGCGGGACTGTGTGGGGAGGGAGGGGGAAGAGCGAAGCGATGAGCGGTGTTAGGAACCAGGGGGCAAGGAGGATCGCGGAGTTCTCGGAGAAAGGGCGAGCGCCTCGCCTTACCTTCTCGAGCATGTAGGTGGAGAATTGGGCTCCTGCGACATCGAAGGAGGAGCCGAAGTATATCTTGAGGAACTTTCCTACCCTCGAGGAGTTATCGTTCGTCGCAGTCTTGGCAGAGGAGAAAGACTCGACGGTGGAGATTGCGGCGAGGAGGACCTTGTCGAACTGAGTGATCTCGGGGCCGAGGACGAAGGGGTTTTCAGCCATACCGAGGGGTCCGGATGGGAGGCGCTTCTTCTTCGGCTCTGGGAGGGGGGGCGATTCGCTCAGGGACTTCAAGTTGACCAAGTAGTTCACTATGAGCTTGGCGTTCTCACTCTTTCCCGTCCCTCCGACTCCCTGGATGACAATGGTCTGGCTATGTCTGTTGCTGTGGAGGCTCTCGTAGGCCTCGTCCGCGAGGATGAACGGATGGGGGGGGACACGCAATTGTATGGACTTGGCCTTGGTCTGCGTGTTGAGCACAGCCTGGGAAGGTCGGTTGCGGCACTTCAACATGTAGGCAAAGTCGTATATGTTGGCATTGGTCTTGTCGTCGGTGGTTACAGTCTTGTAGGGGTTCACCGAGACGAGGGCGTCACCGGCGTTTGTGTAGATCATGTCCTTGGCATAGCGGTTCTTGATGTTCTCGACTATTGAGGGGTTTGAGGGGAACTGGAAGTCGTCTGCCATTGCGTTGGAAGACTGGATCTAGGGGGGGACAGGGCGGGGTTGGGGTGGGGGGACGTCGGACGAGTGGGGGGGGGGGGCTAGATCTCACCTTCTCGCACAAGGGTAGTTGGCTGATGTTCTTAATTAGCTTCAACTTCTGTCCTCCAGATGAAATCTCGCAGGACACATCGTCGCCGTTCCTCGATACGACCTAACAGGGGGGGAAGGGGTGGAATTATAGGGGATTAAGGGTCAGTGTAAGGAAAGAGCGGAGAAGCGAAGATTGAGAAGCGCGGGAAGTTAATGTTAGGGAGGACTTACGGTTGCCACGACCCACTCAGAGGAGGTAGGACCACGCTTGGGGTTGGTCACAAACACTTTTGCGCCCGGTACGTATAAATCAGCAAGCATTTTGGAAGAAGTTGGGGGCGGTAACAGTTCACGATAACTGGCGGATGTTTGGGCTTTTGGAAGGTTAAGGGCGTAGGGGGGTTGAGGTTCGGAGTGAGGAGGGTAGATAAGGGTAAAGGAGGGGGTTTGAATTCTCACGAAGAGGTTCGGGGGAGTTGGAATTGAGGAGTTGGAAACGGGAAGATTATTCCCTTTTTTCTGCTGGATGCCCTTCTTGTCTGATGGAAAAGATCTTGGCCAAAAGACTCAAAGTGCTCGAGAAGAGTTTACTAAAAGAGCGAAGGGAGGTTTTGGGTATCCGTAACCTTGTGATTGTTGTTTATAATCGTTAGTATAATTCCGTGGAAGGTTTTTTTGGTCTTGACCAAGACTCACTCGGAAAGACCATGCCCAAGAAGAGGAAGGTGGGGTCCAAAACAGTGGTAAAAAGCAACCCTTCACCCCCAACCTTTATATCCGGTCCCGGAGTTAAGGTGAGTGGACCTGAAACGTTTCGATTTCCTCTCTCAATCTCGTTATCCCTTCTCTAACCTCCCCATCTCCTGTCCCCCCCCCCTCTCAGACGTTATACTTGATCCGTCACGGCGAGTCCCTCGGTCAGACCGCTCGTACCAACGGTCTCAACCGTAAAAGTGATCCCACCCTAACCGACGCCGGCCTAACAAAACGTGGCGAGAGACAGGCCTCCTCCATCCAAGAAGTAATGGGGGAAGAAAGGGTTAGGGGTGTGGAACTCATTGTAACAAGCCCCCTTACAAGGGCTGTACACACGACGATTCTAGGCTTCGGTTTTGGTTGTTCTTCCCCCGTTATCGTTGACTACGACATTCGGGAGATAGGCTCGTCTCTCCCCGAGAACAAGGGGAGGGAAATCGACGTTGTTTTGAGGGAGCTAGGGGCGGGGGAGGAGTTCTTGGGGAGGTTAGACGCTACGTCTAGGAGACCAACGTCATGGCCGGGGGGGAGGGATGAAGGGGGGCTTAGGAGGGCTGAGAGGGTGGCGGCGGTTATGAAGGGTATAGCGGGGATGGAGGGGTTGAGTACGGTGGTGGTGGTTTGCCACCACAATGTCATACAGAGCATACTGGGGAAGGGGGTCAAACCAAGGAACGCGGTTCCGATAGAATGCGAGCTGGACGTTAATGGGGTGGTAAGGTTGAAAGAGTCCTAGGGTTGTGAACTTTAATTGTTGCCATGTTTATAGAACAACTATTCCCTCACATGAGGTTAAGTTCCTTCATCCACTCCTCCACAATAACCCCGCACTCCTCCCCCCTCTCGTCATGCGGGCAGTGTCCCCCCCCCACAATTTCCCTAACAGTAATCCCCTCCCTAAGTTCCCCCAAGTTTTCCATCCTCCCCTTAGCGTCGTTCAGTGGGTCAGACGTACCTTGTACTACAAGGACATTCCCCATATACTTATCCTCACCCTCACCACCGTCGTCCCCGAAATCCGCACCCAGTAGTTCGTTCGCCGTCCTTGGCGGTGGGAGCTTTGCTCCTGATACCATAACGTACTCGGCACCCTCGTCTAAACTGTCCCTAACGATGTCATTCACTAGGTTGTCGTTAACTCTGGTTTCGTTAGAAGGGTACAGGTTAACACATATACCCCTAACTCTAGTTCTAAGTCCGTTTATAAGCACCTTACTAAACAGTAGCGTGATGATCTCCTGAAGTCTCCCGGGTACCTTGGCTTCAAAACTACCATCCTTCATCATCGTTTCTACGCTCCTACCCTTCATCTTCAACCTCTCATTTGAAACGTCTTCTCTACTAATAACCCTACCCGCAGTATTAAATAACACTAAACCCTTACACCCAGTTTGTTTCTTCACCTTACCAGCAGCAGCAGCGACACCCATAGCGACGTATCCACCGATACTATTACCACCTAAAACATACCCACCATCCTTCCCCTTACCCTTCATCGCTACGTTGGATACGAATAATGACCCGAAGTCCTCCCATAAATACTGTGTGTATGTAATGGCGGGTTTCGGGGAACGACCGAAACCTAGTAAATCAGGGTAGTACGATGTCGTTGATGGGTTGAAGTTACACCATTGTTTTGAAGAGGCTCCGAAACCATGGAAGTATACACCCGGAACACCACCTTGTGAATCTGGGGTTCGCTTTATGTACCGGCATGGTAGACCGTAGTAATCCCATGTGAGGGCGTTTTCAGAGGAGGCGAGTTTTGAGGTGAACTCGATCTGTCTACCTAATCTCATTACTTCCTCAATACCACTACACACTAAATCGATGGGGTGGATTAATCTGGCTTCTAAAGGGTTTAGTAAACTCCGTATTAGAGCCTCTGATTTTGCACCAGCTGAAGCTTTGAGTATGGGGGATACTGCAATATGTTCAAGGTTGGTTTTAGATGTCGGTGGTTTAAGTACTTCCATCAGATCTTTGTCGTTTTTATACTCAGATATTAATTTCATAGCTGAAGATCGTGTGAAGGTTCCACCCTGTAGACCACCTCTATGAGTGCAGTAGAGTCCTTTTGTAGTAGGGTTGGGTGGTTTTAAGGGTGGAGTGGGTAGGGGTGGGGATAGGGTTGAAGTTAAACTGGTGGTTAAGTGGGACTTTAAAGAAGGGGGGATAGACTCGGTGGGGTTAGGGGTGGGGGAGGGGGGGGAGGGATGGGGAGGGAGAACAGAGGACCAGGAAGGGTAATGCATGGAAGGTGAGACGGGGGTTTTGGGGTAGGCGTAACGGCTGGTGTGGTGGGAGGTTTGGGCTATGGGGATGGGGGAGGTTAGGGTTAAGGTGGAGGGGAGGGCGTGGTGGAGGTTTATGTTCTTGTAGTATGTGGTGGTGGTGGTGGTGGTGGTGGTGGTGGTGGTGGAGGAGGATGTATCTGTGTTGGGAGAAGAAGGAGACAAAGGAGAAGAAGGAGAAGAAGGTGACGAAGGAGATGAATTTTGATCATCTTTCTCATGTTGATATTCAGCAATTGCCTCAATTATTCTTTGAGGGAAGGAGGAGTGAAATGGTGTGAGAGAGGTGGCGAGCGAAGCGGAGAGCTGTAAGAAGGATGGGCTGGTGCATCTCCTTACCCAACCAAACTGATGACAATCCCCACACAATCCGCACACAAAACAAGCCACCCTGGCACTCTGTCTTGCCCTCCTTACCTTTGTATGACAGTAGTTGGTGATGATGATGATCTTATTGTTATGATATTATTGTTGAATGATGACGATGTACATTCTTCAATGAGACTCATCTGTACATTATAATCTTTCATTCTTGCCCATTTAATATCCTCATTCTCCACGTCATTATCATCTATCTCATCATCTGAGTCAAGATGAAGTATATTAATGACGTTATTTCCAGCATCATCATCATTAAGTAGGCCTAATTGAGCTGAGGATTGGCCATTCTCTACTTTCCCATCGCCGACTGGACAAAATGTGCTTAGAGTTGTTGTGCTGCTTTGACTCAAATAACGAACTGTTAATGTTAAGGTTAGGAGAGAAAAGAAAACTAACATTGACGCTAACACTACCTAATACGAAGAGAAATGGAGCGAAATGAGGAGAAATGAGGTGTTGATAGATAGGTGCCAAAAAAACTGAGATTCCTTCTGAAAGCCGAAAAAAAACTAATTCCCGCCCACGCGTCCGTGAGACACGCACATGCCCCACCATATTACATGTCTCGTCTTCACCATCTTCGCCTTCATACGTTTGTCAGCCTCCTTTAACTTTCCACCCCTTTTTCTGCATCGACTTCGTGTTCCTCCTCTCCCTTTGAAGCATCTCTCATACGACATCCAAACCCTCAAGACAATGGAGTCGCAGTCCTCACCTCCCACACCAGTGCGACTGCTGAACGTTCCGGAAGATCTCTCTCTCTCAACCCTTAAATCGATTCTCTCCCTTCACAACCTCACTTTAGCATCAGATATTTCCACAGCAAAGTTAACGTACTCGTATTCCCTAGCGACCAATATGTTATCAACTAGAGACTCGGGGGCTGTGAGGAAGCACATACCTGTGCAAGTCGGGGAGGAGAATCTATTGAGGGATAAAGGGTGGAGCTGGATAGACGAAGATGATAATGGACCTCCGGGATCATAGCGAGAGAGGCAAAGAGATGGTGTCTTGTACAGATGTAATTTTAGTGTATGTAAAAAACTCTTAAGAAACCTTCGTTTGGTTTTGGAGACTTGGCTAGTTTCGTGAAGGATGACATTTTCAATTACCACACACACAAATCCAACCACCTTGCTGAGAAGCGTGGCTTGGACAACTTCGACAAGCTTGGAATGACAACAAAGTGAAGTGCGTTTTATTAGCAAAAGGCCTTGCGCCCAATTTCATTAATCCTCAACACCTCTAATGGAAATGTGACCATTTCCAGAACCTGCTGGGCCCCCACCTACCCTAATTTGGGCAGATATTTAGCAGGCCATTTAATGTCACGTCAAGGCCTTACTTTAGATGTAAGTTGTTAATAGTCTGACACACCTACTTATGAACGTATAAATCCAATTTGAATACACTAAAAACGCGTCAAATTGATAAAAATACTCCTTCTCCCCACCGCACCCGATTCCAAGATTAATCCCCTCTTATCTCTCTAATTACTCTCCTCAAACCCCCCAAAACACCACACCTAACCACACAACCCTTCTCCCAACCCTCACACTCACAACCCCCCTTCACAAAACTACCCAGGACCTAAAACGCAAGACAGCATCACGTCTACACATGCAGGAGGTTGCACATCTTTATCATAACTACCCACCAAACCACGTTCCGAACCACATTCCGAACCACGGTCCTCACGGTGTTGAAACAGGAGGACCCCCAGGTGCCCCTTACTCTACCATAGGTGGTGTTGGTGTTATTCATCATGATGTAAATGGTTTAGTAAACAATCCCGGTCTTCCTCAAGGTCCTCCTCCTCCTCCTGCAGACTACCCCTCCCCTCATATCCCTCCCGGTAATACCCCTGCCAAGACATTCGATGGTAAAGCCTTTGTCTTAGCAGCAGCGGCAGCATCAGGTTACTCATCGAACCTCTCCTCAACGAACGGACTACCAGGGACTTCACCAACACCACCACCACCATCAGGACCAAACGTACCAGGAGGTTACTACGGTGTTGAACACGGTGGCGCAGGGGTCGGTGGGTACTACCCTGGTGTAAACTCCTACTCCCCCGGTGTCTCCTCCGCACCTCCCTCTAGACACTACGGTGGGGGGGGGACGGTACATAGTAATTTGGTTACTCATAAACATAAGAGAGATGGGGGGGGGAGGGGAACGAGAATGGGAGGAGAGGGAAGGGGGGGGAGAGATAACCATCTCATCAAGGTAAGCCTTTGGGGGAAAAAGAGAAAGAGAGAGAGTAGGAGAGAGAAGGGAAGGGGAGTACACACGAGGGGTGCTAAGGAGGGCTGGCAGTTGCTTCATAACACAAACTCAAGACATACCACAAGCTCAAAAAAGAACACGATTTCTAACACCTCCTTCACCCCCCCCCAATTCCTACAGAGGGGCGTATTCGGGCATGGTTTAACTGTCGGTGAGTTGAAGGAGATGACCCGAGCACGTCTAGCACGTGAGGCCGACCTACAGATGCAGCAAATGATGGTTGGAGGAGGAGGAGGAGGAGGAGACAACAATACAAACATGAACAGAACACCAACGGGGCCACCACAACACCAACAACAAATGGGAGGAGGACAAAGGAGGGGTAGTTCAGGTAGTTTAAGCGTTGGCTCAGGATCCGTAGGATCAGGTGGTCCTCCACCACCTAAAGGAGTAGGTTACGGGGAGTACGTTGTGCAACGGGGAGGGTACTATGAAGGGTACGGGGTTGAGAGGGAGGGAGGGGGGAGGGAGGGGAGTGGTAGTAACAGCAGTGGGGGGAGCGGGGTTAATAAGAGTAATCATAATAACAATAAAGGTGGTGGTGGAGGGGGAGGGATATGGGGGATGCCTAACACAAGGACAACAGGTGGAGCGCCGGGACAGGAAGGAAGTGGGGTGGGAGGAGGAGGGGGGAGGGGGGATAACGGTAACCCTATGGAGTGGGTACAGATGGGACTATGGGGTAACAACGTGAACGGGGGAGCACAGACAACTACTGACAAGGGAACGGTTATGGGAACGGCAGATGGAGAGGGAGGGGGAAGGATGGGGGGAGAGATTAACGAGTCTAAAAGGGAGGGACCAATTTCCGAGGCCGCGGGACTACCATCACAGACGTCAACGGCAACAAAACAACAACCGGCAAAGGATCTTGAGGGGAAGGAACCGAAACAGGGGATTACGGAGAGTACGGGACAGGCGGTTACACACGCGATACCGATTAGGGGGGCGGCCTTGACGACGCCTTGGGACGAGGGTGCGGCGGGGGGGGGGGGGGTATTTGGGGGGGCAGGGAGCGTGAACTCTGGGGGCGGATCCACGGGCAAGAGCCCGAAGATGGTCGCAAGGGCAAGCATAGAGACTAGGATGAGGATGGGAAGCGACCACGGAAGCGACAACGACAGCAAGGGCAGGTCGGGGGGGGACGGTCAGCTTATCAGAATGTCCGTCGAGAAGAGCCCGAACGCCAGGATGGGGAGCAGGAGACTCCAGCACATCCAGGAGAGCTTCGAGAAGGGGGAGATCAGCAGCGCGGAGAAGGACAGGAGGAAGAAGGCGATATTCTTGGACACGAAGGAGGGGAGCAGCAACTCAGTTAACAACAGCCCTGAATTAGGGGTTAACAACAACACCAGGAGGCTGGACGTTAAGGGGCAAGGGAAGGAGACGGGAGGAACTACGATGAATGGAGGGGAAAGGAGGAAGGAAGGGGAAGGGGGAGAGGGGAGGGGAGGTGAAGGGTTCCCGTTTAACTTCAATAGAGTCAGCATCACACAGGGGAACTTCACGAGGTGAAGAACATGATAAAGAAAAGAGGAATAAGGGGGCGAAAATACTATGAGAAAAATATAAACTAAACATAACGGAGGGAGGGAGAGAAGGGGGGGGAGGGTCCATCTAAACGAACAATCTATACGCCTTTCAAAAAGGTACAAAGTTGTCACATTATTGGAAAGCATCGTTGACTTTCACATCCATAACATATATAAAAGACGTATTTAGGGGCAGAAAACTGACGCTACTTTTATAGGGGGGGGCAGCGGGTTTTCTTTTTGGGACGTGAAAGATAAACACAATGTGAAAAGAGAGAAAGATAAAAGGTATCTCCCCCCGTCACGAACCCACCGCCTCCACCCTACTCCTTCTCGTTCTCGTTCTCCTCCTCCCCCTCCTCCCCCTCCTCCCCCTCCTCCTTCTCCTTCGACGAGCCCTCAACCCCCTCCTCCCCCAAAATTGCGAGAATTGATTTCACTGATTTCAGTGCGTCGCTGTTTGAAACACTGTTGTTTGTACAGTGCAGGAGTATATCTTGAATCTCTTTTTTTGCCTTTTCCATTGTCTCGATTGCCTTTTCCTTTGTCTCGATCTCGGCGATCATTTCTTCTCTTGTCATGCTTTCAAAACTGTCACCGTTGCTGTTATCGTTCTGTCGTTTGGTCATTGTGCTTCTTTGTGCTTCTTGTCGTGTTCTAACACCCTCTAAGTCGTTCTGAAGCCTTTCAATTTCGTCTTTGTCCGGATTAGCTGATCGTAATGGTAGGCTAGTAGAATTTTAATAAATGAAGAAAAGAGAACAAAAGTGAACAATCCTTCCCACCTCCCCCCCCACCCTCCCCACCCCAACCCTCGTTATCCTCCCCTTCCACCCCCCTCAACATGGATCCCCCCACCGACATCCTCCCACCGAACCATCCGATCACCCGTTCGCTGCTCGAATCCGAAAATGAACCCCAACAGTCCCCAACTATCTCCCCGACCAACCCTGGTTCCAATTCCTCCCCATCTCCCGTTCTTCACCCCGCACCGACCCCTTCATCATCAAAGTATCCCACCGTCCATGTAACCTCCCAAGACACCTCAAATTTCCTTC
Source organism: Triparma columacea (assembly GCA_030267965.1). Classification (NCBI taxonomy): domain Eukaryota; class Bolidophyceae; order Parmales; family Triparmaceae; genus Triparma; species Triparma columacea. The sequence continues at coordinate 64,300 of BRYA01000657.1, forward strand.
ACAACCTCCATTCCCACCCCCCCGGCCCTGCCGATGCTGCCTCCAAGGTCTCTGAGGTTCTCAGGTGCTGGATAAACAATTCCACAACCGACCCGGCCTGCAAGAGGCCGAGGGACAAGACGTGGAAGGCGTTCAAGGGGTGGAGGGAACTCTGGCTGTCCTTCAAGAAGATTGACATGCGCAGGATGGAGGTGAGGGACGACGGAATTAATTCTTAAACATCAAAGGATATTATGACGATTGCCCCCCCCACCGTTCTAACGTCTCCCTCCCCTCCTCCTCGCCCCCCCCT
>BRYA01000657.1:64734-75967 GCA_030267965.1 Triparma columacea
GAAGGGCAAGCAAGCGTAAGCAGGTTGACTTTTTTTGAGGAAAAGTAAGACAACGCAAAAACCCCATCACACTCACTCCCCCCCCCCCACACCCTCTCAGACGGCAGACGGAACTCTTCAACGTGGTCCAACCCTCCGTTCTGGTGGGGCCGCACGGGACGGACCTCACCGGTGGGTACTTGGGGAAACCCATGCACAACATTGAGGCGCCCAAGGAAAAAAGGGTAACGGGGGTAGGGTTCGGGGGCGTGATGCTAGAGAAGGAGAAATCCGAAACTTGGATGGCCAGCGCTGTCACAGTCGAGGAGTCCGACGTCCTTGTTGTGCCGGCTAAAATCTTCAAGGAAATCTTCCTCAAGGACCACAGGAACAAGTACATCCTAGCAAAGCGGACGAAGGAGCTCTCCACCATGCCTGTCTTCAAGCTGCTCATGCCTTCGCACCTCCAAAAGATGAGCGAGGACTTCAGGAACAACTCCTACTCATCAAAGTCCACAATCGTCGACGTCGGGGATGCGCTGACCAAGATAATCGTGGTTGCGAGCGGGGAAGTCGACGTCACAGCCTCAGTCGAGGACCCCAGGGCCCCCGGCAGGATCCTCGACGTCTCGGTCGCCAGGCTCGGGAAGGGGGGAGTTATCGGGGACGTGGAGCTCGTGTACTCAAAGAGCATCTTCACGCTGAAGGCCAAGACGGCGACGGCGAAGGTGGAGACGTTCGAAATCAGCAGGGAGAACTTCGGGAACCACATATTCGAGAATAACCACGCGGACGCGGCCAAGGAAAAGCTCCTAACGTCGGTGGAGGAGAAGGTTGCGTTCAACCTAAAGAGGGTGAAGGAGGAGATGCTAAAGTTCGCGCACTTCACCAGGAGAGCAGAGGAGGAGTGGGCCAAGGCGAGAGGCTTCAAGGGCGGAATTGCAGAAAAGGTGAGTGAGCCAGGCCAGGGATGATGCTTGCTGGGCGGTTCAAGGGTGGGGACCTCCGAACCCTGAAACCCGCTTCCGCTCCATTCCCTCTCTCCCACCCACCCTTCCCCCTTCCCCCATCCCCCTTCCCCCATTCCCCTTTCGTTTTTAGATTGACTACGTAAAGGCCGAGTGGAGCCGCAACTACGAGGCGTTCATAAAAAATGAGTACTCCAACGCCCCCCCCCTCAAGCCCCCCCTCTACGACTACGCCCACGACCCCACCCTCTACCTGCAGCGGGACACAACGTCCAGGTCAGGCGTTAGGGTCAAGAGTAGGAAGGCTAAGGTCAAAGAGAAAAAGGTTAGAGGGAACCTTATACCAGAGGGGGTGTTGAAAGCGGAGAGCGAGGACTATAAGAAACCGTACCTACCGCCGGAGTCGAGGGGGAGCAGCAGGGGGGGGAATAGGGGAGGGAAGATTGACTTCAAGGCCATGGCTATGTGACAACGAATGTTCTATTTTTGTAATCGAAAGATGATTGTGTTTCTAATGAACAACGTGAACACAATTGTTTCAAACGTCAAGCCCCCCCCTTCCCCCCACCCCACCCCCTTTATCCTTAATTTCTTCACCACATGCTGGCGTGCAGTCTCAAAAGTGCAATCCCCTCCTTGTCGATTTTCCTGTTCCCCTCCGTCTTCTCCCCCATCCCCATAACCGCTCCCTCCACCAGTCTTAAATGTCTGTCGAAGCACATCATGCACCTCCAAGGTTCCGCCTCCCCCTCCATCCCGTGTTTACACCACCCCCCTCTAACCAGGCATTGTTCGTGGAAGGCGTGCGGGCAGAACTCGCAGCAGGTGAGGTCCCCCCCGTCCAGGCATATCGAGCAGAAGTCGTTGTTCCCGTCGCCCCTGAACATCTTCAGGGACTCCTCCCTCTCGAGCCTGTCCCTCTCCTCCATCATCAAACCCTTAAGCTGCGCGTAGTGACGGGAGAATTTGTAAGCGGAGAGGTAGTAATGGAGGACGTCCCCCATGTTCTTCCCCGGCATGTCTTTGTTAACCTTCGCGAGGTTCTTCTTGTGCTGCATGATTAGGGAGTGGAAGCTGGCCCTGTCCTCTGGGGTCCAGAAGTTGGCGCTCTTAGCCTTGGAGAGGTGGCTCATTTGCGCCAAGTCCTCAGAGCCTGAGTCTGACTCCCCCGAGTCTTCGGGGCCCGCCGACCCCTCCGCCTTCTTCTCCGTGTCTTCAGCCCCCATCCCCCCCGGCCGCTCCTCCTCTGTGTTGGGAGGCCTCCTCCTCCTCTGCTTCTTGTTAACTGATCCTCCCTCATCCCCGAAGAAGTCAGGGTTCCCCGTCCTCTCCCTCATCCTCGCTATCGCCAGGTCCCTTCCCTTCCTGAAGTCGTACCCCTCCTCGTGGAACGACCCCATGGCAACGTCCTGGAACTTTGAAGGCACGGCCTGGAGGAAGCTCTGGATGAACGGGAAGTTCCCTGACGCTCCCGCGCTCGCAGGGTCCCACACGACCTCGTAGGAGGGGTTGGCGTCGGATGCCGGGTGGGGTACGACGGGGGTAGCGGGGTCCGGCATCTGCGACCCGGTCGCCTGGTACGTGTCCCCGACCCTGGAGCACTTCTTGGGGTACAGGACGTCCTCGTCAGAGGCGGGAGGGGGCGGGGGGGTAGAGGGGGGGTCGGAGGTGGTAGAGGAAGGGTCGGAAGTGGAGACAGCGGTGGCGACGGCGGTAGCGACGGCGGTGGCGACGGCTGTGGCAGTGGCGACGGCGGTGGCTTCGGTGGCTTCCACTGCCGTTGCGACTGCGGTTACTTCCGTGGGGGGATCCTCCACTTTCCTAGTCTTCGCCGGGCTGTTCGGGTTCTGGAATAGCGTGTTAACAATCTTCCTCTTCTTGACAACCTTCTCGGGTTTCACCGCCTGCCCCTCCTTTATGATTAGCTTGAGGCACTCGAACTTATCCCTGCACTTAACCGGTAGCTCCCCAGCCTCCAGCAGCTTCAACGGGTCAGCGTACCTAGCCTGGGAGTACTTAATAGTGTTGCCCCTAGGGTTAAGTCTCCTGGATTTGGGTGATATAAGCATCCCCCCCTGACTTTCCGACCATCCCATGCCAAGCATCTCCGGCCATGCTACAGCGTAGAAGGCCCTGGTTGAGGCCTCGTCGTCCGACACGGGTCCTTGGTAGGTGTAGGGGAGGGGGGGAGGGGGGGAGATTAGGTGGTCGCCCATCTCGTGGTTGGTGTTCTTGAGGGCAGGGTCGAAGATGACGTCGTCAAGGTTGGGGGGGGGGGAGGAACAGGACTCAGAGGGGGCGGGGGAGCAGCAGGCGGCGGCCTCCTCAGCCTGGTAGAGTAAGGGGGGGGAGGGGGGGGGGGCGAAGAGGATCCCAAGGGGGTTTCCGTTGCGTCAGTGGTGCGGCAGGGTTAAAATATTTACGTATCCCTCCCCTCCTCCCCTCCTCACCCCCCCGCCCCCCCACTCCTTACCTCCTTAAGTTCCTTACACTTGAAGCATATAAAGTCCGCCTTCTCATCCTCCAGCTCCTCCTCGGTTGCCTTCCCCTCCTTCAACAAGCACCTCCCATGGAAAACCCTCGGGCATCCATCGCAGCATATAAGGTCCCCCGGCTCCCCGCATAAATTACACTCATCCTCATGGTCATCATCGTCCTCATCGTCCGAGTGTTTGTCCGCGATAATACGCTCCACGAGGTACATCAACTTCGCCTCCTCCTCAGTTAAATTATCAAGGTCAACGTCAGAACCTGAGTCGTACCCTGAACCCTCAGTAGAAGCTGAGAGCCCAACGCTCAACCTCTTAACACCACCATCCTCCCCACCCCCAACACCCTCGTCAACTCTCCTTCCCCCGTTAGCCTTAGCAAGTGTGTCAGCGAGCCACTCAGCGTCACCCTCGACTCCTTCTCTAATTGAGGCGGGTACGCAGAGTAGGGACTGACTCCGAGTGGTGTGGTAGGAGGGGTGGAAGACCAACCGAGTCGTCTTGGCTCGGGGGGCCTCGAATTTACCTAAAGTGAGGGGAGAGGGAAGGAAGGGAGAGGAGGGGTTGAGAGGAAGGGTGGGGGTTTGTGTGTGTGTGTGTGGGTGTTTATAGGGGTATATACGTGTTTATAGGTTAACATACGTCTACATACATCCACAAACACTCGTATAAACGCATATATGTTAGAGAAAAGAGGACAAAAGAGGATGGTGGGAGATGCTTCAGCGGGGGGATTTCTCATTTGTTGATTTATTTCATTTTAACACCGCTTACCAGGGAAGCTCTTAATCTTTATTAAATAAGGCGGTAATAAAGACATTGGAACAGTTGCAATCGCTGCTGGTGTAGTTGCATGTTGAGACATATTGCGTATGTGAAAATTGGGGAAAATTGGGGAAATTGGGAAAGCGTCAGGGTGTTTCAAAATTTTCAGATGCTTATTTCACACGGAACGAATTACACAACTGCACACTCCCAACCGTAGACCGTCCGGATCTCGTATTTTAAATCCGTGTCGTCCACTTTGAAAATTCCCATTTTCCCAAAGGCTCCAGAGCACTGTGGCTGACTGGAGTTTGCTCCTTTCCAAAAAATCTCATTCAAATCTCACAGCATCATCAACAGGCAGCATCTTCAACAGGCAGCATCATCTCCATCATCATATCCATCTCACATCAAACAAGAGGTATAAACATAGTTGAATAGAATAAATAGGATGAGTAGAAGAAAGTCGACTGCTTTTCACAGTGGTCTGAAGAGGCTTATTCTCCCTGTGGGTGAGTTTGTTGAGTTAGTTGTGGGTTTGGAGGTTGAGGGATAGAGCCCATTTACGATAGAGCCCATTTACTGACATACATCACCATATATCTTCTAATTATCTTTCTAATTATCTTTCTTTCCCCCCCTTACTTATCTCCCTCCGACTCCCCACTTTTCCAAACAGGTCTAAACACGACACTATGCGTCTTCCATACCTACCTTTCAGCCCCACCCATCATGATTCCCCTCTGCTCTCTTTTACCATTCACTCTCCTGATCTCAAAAATGATACACCCAAACACCTCCGATCTACCTGATACACCCACCACCCTCGCTTTCAAACGCCTTTACGCAGCCTCCGTCTGGTGTATCTGGTCCACTTCCCTAGGCTGTCTCCTAACCTCAACCCTAGGCTTAGGTCTAACCCCTCTAGCCAGTCTACTAGCTTGGGTTCCCCTCTTCTTTATGGAGTGTAGGTCAAGCAAAAACGCCTACTACTCCCCCCTCGGATTCATCTCCATGCGCGTCCTCTTCGACTTGCCTCTAACCTTCTCAGGTTACACTTTACGTGAGTTTTGTAATCTCCGTTTGTTCTCCCCCCTCGCAAGTACTTATGATTCCAATATCGTTCAAGGTAGCATGCCTTTCCCAAGTGACGTATCTACCCTCTACAACGTCTACAACGTACGTGCTGTTATAAACATGTGCGGTGAGTACCCCGGCCCTCTATCTGAGTACCGTCGTCTCGGAGTCGAGCAGTTACGTCTTTCCACTGTTGACACTACAGTACCGAAACCGGAGGACTTAAGGAGGGGGGCTGAGTTCGTGAAGAGATACGGGGGGGATAGGGGGAGGGTTTTCGTACACTGTAAGGGGGGGATAGGAAGAGCCTCAGCTATGAGTCTCGCACACTATATTGTTAACGAGGGTTGCGGGACGGAGGAAAAGGTTAAGGAGAAGGTTAAGTGGATGAAGGGGAAGAGAGAGGTGGTTTATGAAGGCGTGGGGGAGTACTGGGCTATCAAACAACTGGTTGAAGAGGAGGGGGAGGAGGGGAAAAAGGGCAAGTAGGATGACTAAATAGATATGGAGACAAGGGTCGCACGTGTAGGGTTCCTGAGGTTTATTTGATAAGATTACAACAGTGTTACGAAGAATAAGAAAAAAGGCTGAGTGTCTCCACTTCCATTAGTTACAATAAACTCTACGACAAAAACTCCTCATCAGCAACAGCTCCAGTACTTGTTCTCCCACGGGTGTTCCCACCAGTCCTCGCTGTCCCTGATGATCCTCTTTGGCGCCCTCCACACAATGGGGATCCACCTACTCTCCTCGTCACCACTTACTAACCTCCAAGCCGCGTCACGGGCGCAGCAGAAAAGCTTCAGGTTACCGTCGGGGCCATTTCCCCCCCACCCCCCCTCCCCCCCACCCTCATATTTTGATAAGATTACAACTGTGTTACGAAGAATAAGACAAAAGGCTCAGTGTCTCCACATAAATTAGTTACAATAAACTCCTCATCAGCAACAGCTCCAGTACTTGTTCTCCCACGGGTGTTCCCACCAGTCCTCGCTGTCCCTTATGATCCTCTTTGGCGCCCTCCATACTATGGGGATCCACCTACTCTCCTCGTCACCACTTACTAACCTCCAAGCCGCGTCACGGGCGCAGCAGAAAAGCTTCAGGTTGCCATCGAGGCCCTTTTGGGGGGGGGGAGGGGGATTTTGTTAGTGGCACGTTCCAAATCGTTCCCTCCTTGGGTGGAAAATGGGTACGACTAACTATATAGGCACACGGTAGGGGTAATATTGCACATAACTTTGACCGGTTCCACCGTTAAAAAGAGGGCGGAGACAATGGGACTCAACCCCGAGATGGGGGAATCCAACAAGTCAGGAACTGGAGATACGATGTGCGTGGCAGGCGTGGAGTACATACAAAATAAAACACAAGAGTTAACCTAGGCGACCCTTTGCTCCCTCCCCCCAAAATGTTCGTCCGTCCTTGGTCCCCCCTCACCTTGCTAAATGGCAGGTCGCACTCCTTCGTCCCGCTTAGGTAGTCGACCTTATCGCTCCCCCCGCTGACCTCGAAGGTGGTCGTGTTGCTAACCGCGAGTCCCAGGTGCACCATGAACATGACCGTGCTGAAAAGCGCCAGCGGCCACACGTAAAGGCTGCTAACCACAACCATCCCGTTCTTCTCCAGCCACGTAGACGCCTTCGGGATATGCTTCGCGGGGACGTGGCCTGAGTTAACGACTGATATGGCAACCCAGGTTGCGCAGGCCTGGAAGAAGCAGTAGAGTAGGAACCTGCAGTGGTTCCGCTCCCCTACGCAAGTGTTTATGAAGAAGCAGTGGTGGTCGAAGGTGGCGACGCACCTGTCGCAGACCTTGCAGTGGTGGGCCCGGAGGGGGGGGGAGAAGGAGCACTTGGTGCACGGCTTCCTGAGGTAGCCCTTGTAAGTATCCCCGAGCTCGCTGCCACCGTGCCAGGTCAGCCGGCCCTCGAGGTTGTCATTCCCCCCCACACCCTCCCCCTCCCCCTCTTCCTCCTCCCCCGCCCCCCCCCCTCTACCCGTCCTCCTCATCTCGATGTCCCCCCTGCAATCGCTACGAGAGTCGCCAGTAATTAACTCAATCTCATCAACACCCCTACCCATCCCCCCCTGCGAGCAAGGCGGTGGCGAGAGAAAAGCGAGCGGAAAAAAATAGGCGGGGGGGGGAGCGTGAGAAAATAAGAACGTTTGCCCGGGCCATCGAGGGGAAGGCGCTCCTCGTGCGCTGGGAGGAGTTCCGCTGGCTGGAGTTCCTATTCATTTTGACGTTTGAGCGCTATTATTCTCCTCCCCCTGCGCTGCTCCTGAGGGGCCACCGAAATTGAGCCCACGAAACCCCTCCACCCTTCGCTCCTCGTTCGGTCCCCTTCCCTTCTCACCTCCTCTACCGCCTTTATCTCCTCCACGTGCTTCTCAGTGATGTAACCCGGGTTGCTCCCCTGAACCGCCCAGTACGCTACCCAGCTGGCGACCGTGCTGACCAGCAGCTCGGCGAGGGCCTCCCCGTTTAGGGCCGAGGTCGACTGGTCATTCGCTACTTTGGAACCTGACCAAAGCCGGGTGTTGGGGGTGGAGACGACGAGGAGGAGGGCGACGAGGTTGGAAACTAGGTAGAAGGCATAGGTCTGAAAACGGGCCTTAGTCACGGCGGGGGGGAGAAGTGTTGTGGGCATGTAGGAGGAAGAGAAATGTGCACCAAAAATGGACCCACACGAACGGCGGGTTAAGCAAGGGGGCTTGTGGGACGTTGAGAGTTAGAAGATTGGTCGAGGGGGTATGGGAGGCTTGATTCTCGTCGGGACAAGTGTGATTGGAGTCGGCGGGAGGTCTAAAGTGTTTTGTTTGGGTTTGTTTGTTTGTTTCCCAAAATTTGATCCGAATTTGAGGTGGAAATCGAGGAATTCAAAGGAACAACAGAGTACCTGTCACGCAGCCGCGTACTTCGCCAGCTTCCACCCTGCCCCAACGTAATAAAAGAAAAAAAATAGCTTCCACTTTCTTCCCCAAGATGCCTCTCCTTCACTCTTTCCCCTTCACCTCCAGCCATAAAGGCTTCCGACGAGTCTGGCCTCGCACCTGCCGTCCCTGACCGTTTTAACCGCGTTCGCCCCCAGGAGCATCGCCCTTCCGTAAATGTTGACGAACCCTTTCCTCTCCTCTTCGACCTCTATCCCGTCTTGCCTTCTGATATCACTGTACCATTTCCTTACTCCCTCCTTGATCTCCTCCCTCCCGCACTTGGGGCTAAGGATCAACCTGTCACTCGCGAGCTCGAGCATCTCCCCGACCTCGAGGGTGGCGAAGAACTTCGCGTCTCCCATGTGCGCGCATTTGTTTATCACGAACTCGTCCGTCTTTATCATGGTCGTGAGGTGCTTGGTGAGCTGGGAACGGACGAAGAAGTGCGGCACAGGGAGGGGGCCGAAGGAGGAGGAGATGGAGCGACAGGATGCCAAACCGACAGCCAGCGGCTTGGGGACGAGGGAGAGGCTGTGTGTGGTGGGGGTGGGTTGGATGGCTGTCTTGGCTTGAATGTCGGTGTTTGGATGTCGGTGCTTGGGTGCCAGGGCTGAAGACACACAGGCCGCCGCATCGCTCCTCCAAAGCCCCCCCTCACCTTAGCAACTTCTTCTCTATCTTTTTCCCCTTCCCATCCTCCACGTCCCTAACAGCGAACTTCTCCAAGAAATCCTCACAAACCTTATCCGGGTTCATGCTCAGCGCCGTCCTAACGACATCCCTAACCTCCCCCATCATCTCCATCCTCTCCTTCCCCTTCCCTCCGAACGGGTTCAAGCTCTCCAGCCAAGTCGGAGTGACACAGCTAACCTCAATATCGTTGAGCGTCTTGATGACAGCGTGAGCCCTCACTCTATCCATCTTTATCAGCTCCTCCACGTACCCCTGCGTCACCCCCCCGTCCCCCCCCCCCTTCCCCCCCCCCCCCTTCCCGTCGTCGTACCAGCGGGCCGAGAACGTGCTGGGCAACATACCGGGGTTGTACATGAGCGCGTAGGGAGCGACGTCCTTCGCGAAGGTCATGAGCACGACAATGTTCAGAATTTTCCACCGGTCCTCTACGCCCCTGTTCATCAGCGAGTACTCGGAGTAGGTTATCGAGGTGGGGGAGGCGTTGTAGCGGGAACGGATTGAACGGACGAGATGGTAATTCGTCCACAGCTGACCCGTTGCCCTTTTCCCTTTGTTAAGCTGCGTGCATTGGGGTTAGGGGGAGGCGGGGTTAGGGCGGGTCCAAAGGGTTAGGGCGCGTCGCAAACCTTTGCTCCTCCCTGTGGTCAAAAGTATCCCCATGTCACATATCCCATGTCACATATCCAATGTCACATGTGATTAATCATGTGTCATGCTAAGCCCAATACAGCAATGTATATCCAACACAATTTACACAACGATACGCAGGACGAGTCGAGAACAGACAAGTCAAAGCATCCGCACTACCGCACAACAAAGGTAACCCTTATTGCACAGTGACGTCGTCCCCATCACATGACAGGCTCCTAAAAGCTTACTTTACACCTGTACGCCATCACACGACAGGCTCCTAAGAAATCCCTGTACGCTGTTTACTTACGCTTTGACCTATACCCACGAAGAACTCTTTAATCATGTTTTTATCATCAGTGCTCGGTGAAGTCGAAGGGACCGGGTGAGAGGAAATGGGAGAATCAAAGGAGATTAGTTGAGCGGAACTAGGATGATGATGATTATAACCATATCTACGGCCGGAACAAATGTGGCACAACACAACTATCAAGGGTAAGGATTTCATAATTTTGGGTAATATAAAAGGCATTTTACCAGGTTCCGAACAGGTCCCCAACAGACTTTTGTAAGCCCTTGTGCTCATCAATCACCTACCTCAAGCATCATAATCAGGTGCGTCCCGCCGCTCATCGGATTTATCCTCTCAGTTCCCCGAGTCTCCTGAGTTTCCCACTTCATACACTCAATATCTAACCAATCCATATCCTCCCCGATATCCTTCCTGCACCCTCTGTTTCCTTACCCTAACCCTTGGTTTTCTACAAGCAGGCAAAGAAACGGAGATCTGAGGTTCAGTAATGGAGGAGAAGATCGTCGTGTACGACGGGGAAACGTCGTTTGAGGGGGATACGAGTATAACAGGGTTCACTGTTGCTGAAGGGGTCACTGAGATTGGTGAAAAGGCCTTTAAGGGATGCATGGGCTTGACGTCGTTGGAGGGTCTTCCAATGGGAGTCACCAAGATTGGTCGATATGCCTTTTATGGATGCACGGGCTTGACGTCTTTGGAGGGCCTTCCTCTGGGAGTCACTACGATTGGTGAAAGGGCCTTTGGTGGATGCACGGGCTTGACCTCTTTGGAGGGTCTTCCTACGGGAGTCACTACGATTGGTGGATCTGCCTTTAAGGGATGCACGGGCTTGACATCATTGGAGGGTCTTCCTACGGGAGTCACTAAGATTGGTGAATATGCCTTTGTTAAATGCACGGGCTTGACATCGTTGGAGGGTCTTCGTTCTACGGGAGTCACTGAGATTGGTGGATCTGCCTTTGCAGGATGCACGGGCTTGACATCGTTGGAGGGTCTTCCTACGGGAGTCACTACGATTGGTGCAGTCTCCTTTTATGGATGCACGGGCTTGACATCGTTGGAGGGTCTTCCTACGGGAGTCACTACGATAGGTGAAGGCGCCTTTTATGGATGCACGGGATTGACGTCTTTGGAGGGTCTTCCTACAGGAGTCACTACGATTGGTGATGAGGCCTTTGCTGGATGCACGGGCTTGACATCGTTGGAGGGTCTTCCTACTGGAGTCACTACGTTTAGTCACAATGCCTTTGATGGATGCACGGGCTTGGAGGAGAAGATCATCGTATACGACGGGAAAACGTCGTTTGAGGGGGATACGAGTATAACAGGGTTCACTGTTGCTGAAGGGGTCACTGAGATTGGTGAAAAGGCCTTTAAGG
>BRYA01000658.1:0-23271 GCA_030267965.1 Triparma columacea
CCTTTACACCCTTTACACCCTTTACACACTTTACACACTTTACACACTTTACACACTTTACACACTTTACACACTTTACACACTTTACACACTTTACACACTTTACACCCTTTACACCCTTCACAACCCTTTACACCCTTCACACACTTTACCTTCACATTCACTTTACTCTTACACACACCCTACCTTTACACATACCATTCCATCTTATATCCTCCTCTCTTCTACTCTCATTCCTTATTTCCTCACTTCTCTCCACAACTACACTCACCCTCCTCCCATCCATCTTTATACACATCTACTACACTTACACACATCATTCCATCTTATACTTTCTTCTCTTCTACTCTCTCTCCTTAACTTCTCTCACTCCTCTCTAAAACTACACACACCCTCATTTAATTCATCTTCATACACATCTACTACACTTACACACATCATTTTACTTTATACCCTTCTCTTTTCAACTCTCCCCTTTCACTCTTTTCACTCCTCTCCACAACTACACTCAACCTCCTTTCATTTATCTTAATACACATCTATTACACTTACACACACCATTTTATCCAATACTCTCCTCTCTTCTACTCTCACTCCTTAATTCCTCTCACTCCTCTTCAAAACTACACTCACCCTTCTTTAACTCATCTTCATACACATCTACTACATTTACACACATCATTCCACCTTACACTCTCCTCTCTTCTCCTCTCAACCCTTAACTCCTCTCTCCTTTCCACAACCACACCCTTCCTCTTTTTATTAATCCCCATACATATCTACTGCACTTACATTATACTCACAAACCATAATAATCCTTCCACATTTCTCCAAAACTCCATACACATATACTACACTCCCACAATACTCACAAACCACTTTAAAACTGCTGCAGTACTCAACATACACCTCACACTCAATAATCAAAACAAATACAAAATTAAATCGTTCATCCTACAAATGTTGCTGTCTCTTTAGCTACTCCCCATCCTCATCTTCTATCGGTACGACGCTGCTTACTTTAGCCTTCCCACCTCCTACCCCTATAATATCCCCACCATCAGCGCCTCCAACACTTGCTCTCCTAATACTTGCTCTAAAAGCACCTGCTAGACCACCCTCAGCTTCAGCGTCAACACTTGCTCTCCTTACACTCTCTTTCCTTCTAGCATCTCCATCTTGTGGAATGAAGTCTACAGGTACTGTTGCTTTCTTCACATCAGTAAACCATTCTGGCTGCTCCTCTTCCCATTTAGCCCAGTTTATCTCAACCCATTTCTTAATTTCTCCTTCAATTGAGACCCAATGATGCCTTGAGCTGCCAAAGACTACAATCTTAATAGCATCACTTTCTCCTTCAAGGAAGTATGCCATTGACATATCCTTTGACCTCTGTGTACTCCAGAAGGTGTGCAAGTACTTGCTCTCAATGTTAAAAAAGAAAACAGCAAGGCATATGGTAGTTATTGGTATGATGTACTTCACTATAAATGATGCAATATCAATTGGGTTGTCATCTACATAAGGAGAAAATAGATATATATATATTGACACTGGTAGACTCACCATTGCCAATACAAGATCAAACAACCAATAGGCTCCACCAACTTCAAATGGATGTCTAAATTGCATTATTGAGGTGAAGTCTACAATGATCTTTATCAACACTCTGCTGATAATACTACTCACAATCTCTAAGTTACCCCCTAATGGCAAAATGTACCAGAAGTCTCCCCTCAATATCTTAACCAAAAAGTACAAACCAAGGTCAGCTCCAATGTAAAAAAAAGCCCAACTACCTCCCATCATTCCAAGAAGTACTATTGTCGTACACCTTATTACAAGCTTTCCTGCTGACAACAGCAACATTGACACAAATACTACTGTTCTCTTGCTTGCTTCTGCAGGTATATACCCATAGAAGTTCGGTGCCCTTTTTCTCAAACCAGGGCGTGTGTCCCAGTCATAACTAATTGTTGCTGAGGCAAAGCCTGTTGTGATTGCTGACACTGCAACTGACAGCCATGCTGAAATCCCAACCCCTTTTTCACTTGTTGCTATAGCCATAAGTTGGATGATCACACCAGGGATTGCCTCCGCAAACATCTCAGCCACTTTCATAGTTGTCATCTCATTCATGGGGTCAACAACTGTTCCAACCTCTTGCTTTGCTCCAGTTGCCACCCTGTAAGCATCAACTGCCGGCTTGTACCCAAGCAAGATTGGAATCCACTCCCGCACCACCCTCTTCATCCCCAACTTCCTGTTCACTGCCCAAACAACAAGCATCTGAAGCCCAATTGACGCTACCAAACTTGCCAAAGAAGCTTTGAAGTACCCATACTTCTCATCAATCCCAAACATGTACGTCACATACACATCAGTCAGCAAATCTGACATGCTTGTGAAAGCTCCAACAATGACCCTTGCTTTTAAGCCTAAGTTAGACTTCATGAATAGTTTCATAACAATCTCCTCAAGCATGGGCCTTAACCACACTTGTTCATTCATGACTTCTTGCACTTCAGTGAATTGATGTGCCCACTCATCTACAGCATGAGCAGCAGTTGCTGTAGTCAACATGACTGCTGTCATTGCGCTCCCAATCTCCCACCCCCTGGCTTCCTCCTCACTATTATCTTCTCCCTCATTTGTCGCTCTCCTTTTAAGTTTGTTCATAACCACGGCATACAGCATAGTTCTAATGAAACCATGCTGCTCTGTAATCTCTCTCAGTGCCCTATTGGCAGCAATGAATTCCCTCACTACCTCTACTTTACTACCTCCAACTTTCACCTCCTTCACCATCTCCATCAGCTGCTCCCCAAACCTCCTCCCATCCTCCTCCACTGCCTCAGCACTTCCCAAAAGATTATCAAAGTAGTAAGCAGCATCAGTTGTGATGCCAAGTAGTTTCTTAGCGCTCACTCTAGCAGCTCTTCTGCTCACAGCTTTACCAAGCTCAATCTTAGTAATAAGATCCACACTGGACTTCTTCTCACCCACGTTGGAAATTCTAATTGCAGTAGTTTCTGATGCCTCTTCTATCTCACTGACAGGCCTAGAAATTATCACTATTGTCTTCTCATCTGCTCTGTACAAGTTCATCCTAGAGAAGAAATCCGCGTCTGCTGCCATGTCACCCGATTTGCTGGCTTGACTGTCCAGCTTGCTTTTGACTTGATCAATGAGTTTACTGTTCAGCAGTGTCTTCCTCACTTCCATCTCGAAGCTGCTCCGTTCCCTCTCCATAAGCCTCTTAATGTTTTTGTCTAACCTGTTGACATCCCAGAAGAATGCTGCAACCTCCTCGAATCCTGCTCTAACATTAACAGAAGCCCTTCCCCATCCCTTTCCACCCTCTTCGGCCCTTACCCCCGGTTGGAAGACGTCAAACAGTACCATCGTTTTGGTCAGGCTATCCATCTTGAGTTTCCTCGCCTTCCCAATGATCTGAAATCTCCTCTCGAAGTCTTGCCTGATCCTGTCATCAATGACGATGATACCCCCTCCTTCCCCTCCATCTCCCTCTTCGCCTAAAGCGAGGGCCTCGTCGTTTCCTACTTGCCCACGTTCAGTTACGATGTCCACAACAGGCTTGCTTGCTCTTTCAGTAACGACACCACTTGCCCTCTCACCCTCAGTTGCTTCCCCTCCCTTTGCTGAAGAAGCCTTGAGCGCATCAATCTCTCTTGCGAGAGTCTCGACCTTGGCCTCGAGGACCTCGTTCGCCTTCATAAGCACACCGTTCGCCTTTGTCAGCGCACCGTTTGCGACGAGGAGTTGTTTGTTCTGCTTAATAATCTCCTCGATCGTGGCGACATCACCCTCAAGGCCAACATCTGCTTCAACCTCACCCTCCATGATGACCTCGACGGGGTGCTGAAAATCTGCGTGACATGGTCGACGTGTCAAAAGATTGTGGCATGGCAGCGTTAATTGGTGTGAGTAATGGTGCAGTGACTTTAAATTTTCGTACGGACGACTTTAAAAAAGTATTGATTTTGTCCTTGTCATGGGCATTTCAGAGGGTCTTGTTTGGGGGCCGAATCAGACCAATCCGATCTGCCAAGAATGTTGCCCAACGATGTGTTCTCTTTCCCCTCTTGTGACCCTCACGAGCCCTTCTGCACCCCGTACCCCCCTCCTCCGTCCAACCGACAGCCACGCTTACCTCCTCGCCACCCGCTTCGTCACCCGACTACTCCAAGTGTCCCAAGAAGTTCTCCCAACTTCGAGCCTTCGGACCTCCTGCAGAAAAATATCACTTACAGCCGTATAGCGCCCCTCAAAAGTAGCTCGCGAGGGTTTTCCAACGTCTTCGGCTCAGATATCCAGATATCCTGCTTTTTTTGGTTCTCTCACAGCGCAGCTTTGAGAAGCAAACCAAAATTGCCTTCTCCTCCTCCAGACTTTAAACAACAACCAAATAGAGTTGCGGTGTCCGATCAAAAGGATTCAAAAGGTGTTTCGTTTCGTTACAAAATATACACTCTTTTTTATTCGTCAAATTCAGTCGAAGCTGTCCTCGTCCGAGTCCTTGCAGTCACAGTCCACCTCGCCCGTGTCAGGGTCCAACCTACCGAAGAATGTTTGCTGCATGTCCATGTTGTATAGCTTGTTGGTGTCGTGGTCCAAAAAGTACTCAACTCCGTCATACACGTACTTCTCGACCTCGATGGTTTCGGCAGATGCAGCAGTTGTGCTTCTCCTCCTCATGGCAGATTCTTGCTTGTGAGGGAGCTTTACCTCTCTCTGGTCTTCTACTTCCCGGACAATCGTCACCCTCGGCTTCTTTTCAGAGAGGAATTCGTACTTGGTATCGGGGTCCTGAGGGTTGAGCCATTCTTCATCTCCATCGTCATACAAGACATGTGCTTGTCCATTTTCATGATTAAATATGTCGACATTGCCCTCATAAGCTTCGTCCACGTCCCAGATGACTCGAACCCTTCTCCCGACATCGCTTTCGCTGAATGCCCCCTCCTCCTTTCTCTCCTCGCCTTTCTCCTCGACCTCCTCATCTTGTTCCTCTTTTTTCTCCTCCTCTACAACATCCTCGTCGTCTTTGTCCCATACAGGTGCGCTTTTCTCTCCTTCACTTGCGCTCTCCTCCAGTCCTGTTTCTTCTTTTACCTGCTGGTCCCGTGTTGATTCCCTCCGAGATGCGAGCTCTTTCCTCGCTTCCATCACTCTGAAGCTGCTCTGGAGTTTCATTGCCGCTCTATCCATTTCTTCTTTCCCCTCCTGCTCTGCATCAACCACTTGGGCGTCGCTCTTCTTTCCTTCGTTCTCTCCACCCTGTTCCTCCTCTTCATCCTCCTCGTCGTCGTCTTCATCGTCTGCAAAGTCGTCGTTGTAAGGATTTTCATCCTCGACCCCGCCTGATTTTGTTTCCGATTTCATCTCTTCTTTCGTTTCTACTTCCTCCCCTACCATCTCCTTCCCCACTTCTTCTCCCACTACATCTCCCACTTCCCTCTCTCCCACTACCACCTCCCCCACTACCTTCTCTCCCACCACCTCCTCCCCCACCTCACCCTCCTCTTCCCACACCTCTCCCAACACCACCTCCTCCTCTTTCCCTTCCATAATCTCGTCCTTTACTTCCATACCCTTGACAAGCCGCGCCATTTCTTCCTTGTGTTTTTTCTCTACTTCATCCTTCGCCGCCTCGGCCACGAGGAGCTTTTCCAGCAAGGCCGACCTCTCCTGCTCCGCCTTCTTGGTCTCCGCGGCGATCATTTCCGCGGCATCCCTCTCCTTTTGCTCCAAGAGCTTTTGTAAAACCTTTCGTTCCTGTGCTTCTTCTGCTTCCTTGTTCAAGAGATCCTCAAGCATCTTGGCTTGTTCGACTTGCTCCCTCCTGAGCCTTTCCGCCTCACGTGCAGCCGTTTCAGCTTTGACTTTCTCCCTTGCTTCAACTTCGGCGGCCTCTCTCTCCTTCTGTTCCAATAGATCTTGCAGAACCTTTGCCCTCTCGGCATCTTCGGCCCTTAGGAGTACCCTTTCCTCCTCTCTGTCCTTCTGCTCCCGCTCATTTTCCCTCTCAAGAAGCAATATCCTTTCCAGAAGTTTTTCTGTCACATCTTGATGGGCGCTTTCCTGTTCCTCAATGGCTTCTCTCTTTGCCGCCGCGGCTGCCGCTGCGGCCTTCTCCTCGGCCTTTCTTGCCTCTCTCTCCTTCTCCGCCTGCAGCACGAGGATCTGCTCTAAGAGCTTTGCCTGCTTGTCTTCCTCTTCCTTGGCAAGCTTCTCTTCGGCCTCTCTCCTTGCCGCCTCTGCCGCTGCCTCTGCCGCCGCTGCTGCCTTCTCCTCGGCCTTTCTCGCCTCTCTCTCCTTCTCCGCCTGTAGCACGAGGATCTGCTCTAAGAGCTTTGCCTGCTTGTCTTCCTCTTCCTTGGCAAGCTTCTCTTCGGCCTCTCTCCTTGCCGCCTCTGCCGCTGCCTCTGCCGCTGCCGCTTTTGCAGCAGCTTCCGCTTTCTTTCTCTCTTCTTCTCTCTCTTCCTCGAGTAACAGGATCCTCTCTAGGAGCTTCTGATTCTCTGCTTCCTGTTCTCTCAAAAGCTCCTTGTTAGCCGCCGTAGCCTCGTTGATTTCCATTATATCTTCCCTTGAAATCTCCTTGTCGTCGTTCTGCTGCATCATCACCTCCTGCTCTTCCTCCTGCTCCTGCTCAACCTCCTTTTTTACTTCTTCTTCTTTCTTAGACTTTACTTCTCCGTCGGCCCCGTTTTCTTGACTCGCTCCCTCCTGCTCCTCTTTCTCCACCGGTACTTCCGCCGGTACTTCAACCGGTACTTCCGCCGGTACTTCCACCTCTTGAAACTTGAATTCAAGCTTTGTCCCCTTAATCTTCTGTCCGTTCTCCTCCATCTTTACTTCCTCTTCCTCCTCCATCGCCTTTACCTCCTCCTCCTTCTTCACCCCTTCCTCCAACCCAATCCCGACCTCCTCCTCCTCATCCATGAGCTTCGTGTCCTCCGTGATTTGACTGCCCGCCCCTGTCCTCCCAGTGCGGCTAGTTTCCGCGCTGCTACTGCTACTGCCGCTGCTACTCCCCCCGCTACTACTCTCTTCGTCGTTGTCTCGGTATTTTCCCTTCCCCTCCTCTGTAATCTCCTCTTGGTGCTCCACAATCTCGCCGTCATCAAGGAGGAGCCAGCCGTCCTCATCCCAGCCCTTGTTTTCCGTCTCCTGGCTTTTCTTCATGCTCCTAAGGAGTTTAGGCGAGTACGCCACGAAGTCGCCCCCTTCTTTCAGATACCACTCCCCGTTGAGTTCATCCTTCCCCCAGCAGCACACGTAGCCCGCCCCTGATCCGGCCCCTGTCCCCCCCCCCTCTGCATCACCGCCACTCTTATCTATGTTGTAGTACCCTGCCCATAGCATCCCTTTCGCGACCGACAAGCAACTTACGTTGTAGTGCTCCTCGCTATTCAAAATGCTGATGCACTCAAGCGTTGTGGTCTTCCAGACCCTGATGTCCGCACCCTTCCTTCCGTCCTGCTTCTCGATATTCTTTGCCCCGCTGACTAAGAACCTCCCTGCTGAGTCTATAATGAGGCTGGTGACGACAGTTCCCATCCCGTGGCCCTCTATGGTGCTCAAAGGCATCAAGTTGCTCCCCTGGAACAGAATAATCTTCCCCTCCTCTCCGCCGCCAACGTACAGTAGGTCGTCACCTGCTCCCCTGGGCCTGTGCAACGCGATCGCGCTGATAGCCCCGTGAAAGCTCTCCTCCTCCCCCTCTCCCACGTCCTCGTACGGAAAGTATCCGACAGCGGCCCTCCCCTCCACATTTACCAGTTCCCTGTCGAGCAAAAGGTTGTACATCTCTAAGCCTCCGTCTTGCCTCCCGATGTATAGGCTGCAGGAGAACCCAACGGCCATGCAGGTGATGTCGACCTCTTTCTCAAAAATCCCGTGGAGTGTGTTTTTGCTCTCTTCGTCGCTCCCCCCCTGTCCCGCGAGCATTTCGTCCTCGTCAATGTAGGCCGCGTTGACCACGTCCCACCCTTGCTCCTGGCCCTCTCCCAGAACCCTCCCTGCGGTCAAAATGACGCTGCAGCCCAGGCCTGGCATCATCTTCTCCTCCAAAACGCAGCACGCCTTCACCCTCGACGTGTGAACCTTGACCGCCACGATTGGCTCGTCGCTGAGGCCGTCCGCCTTATAGACTCCAAGCTTGCCGTCCTCCCCCCCGCAGCAGATGAGTCCCGTGGACCTGTTATTGCTGGCGACAAAGGAGGAGCACCTGCTGTAAACACCGCAGCCGTCCTCGACCCTCCAAGCCCATTCCTCCAGCATCCCGTCGTCTCCGACATTTCTCCCTCCACGGAACTCCCACTGGATTATGTCCTTCCCCGCGCCCGTGCAAACGTTGACCCCCTGCCTTCCGTCAATATTGGAGACGCAAATGAACTGAACGGGGGAGCTTATGGACGACAGCGCGTCGCCCCCCCACTTGCCTCCTGTCCCGTTGTCCAACCGCTTAAAATCGGGGGCATCCAGGAGCGTGTTTGGCGTGTGAAGGGCCCTCAGCGACCTGGAGGACGGATAGTTGGCGGGCGAGATTGCGATACTTATGTAGCAGGGGGTAGATGGAACGGGAAGTTCCACCTCTGTCTCGCATTCCACTTCCTCTCCCCCCTCTGGCCCCTCTGTCACATCCGGCTCCTTATCGAGCAGCAGCGACGCTGCAGCCTGTACGCTCCCAGCCTCTCCCAATGCTTTTGCGGCCTGGTTCGCCGTGAATCCCATTTCCACCAGTTGCATTATGTCCCCTGAGAAGAAGTCATTAGCCTCCCCGAGCCCGTTCTTCATCTTGAAGCTTCCGCTGCTCAGCCTTCTCCTCTTCAGTGGCGCGCTCAGAGTGATTGTGAACCTCCCACCCCTAGCCTCGAGCCTACTCAGGGGGAGCATACCACTTCCTGCCAGGGTAAAGTCGCTCAGGCTGTCCTCTCCTGTCTTCTCTTCCCCCCCTAGCATGGCCGAGGTATCGACCTTGAGGTTGTCGTAAATGCTTAACCCTCCCCCCTTCGCCTTCGCCCCAGCCCCCCCTCCCGCTCCTCTGACCTTCCTCCAGAAGAGGAAGATGTGAAGAGTGTGGGATGGCTGGCAGTCGTAAAGCTCAAAGCACTTCCCCTCAACCTTCTCGTGGGACTTCACTCCCCCTCCAACTACGGTTGTCCTGTGCACGGCCAACCCAACGTTCTCTTGGTGTTTCATCAAGAAGGAGATCGATCTGACCCTCCCCTCCGCCTTATCATTTTCCTTCTCCTTCTTGCTCCCCGAAAGCCAGCTCTCGTCGACGCTCATCTTGACGTGCGAGAACTGCAAGAACCATTCCACGTCCGGTCTGTGCAGCTCAACAGCGCCCTCGAAGTAAGCAAGCAATTTGGCAACGGAAACCGCGCACCGGAAGGGTTTCCGGCCGTACTCATTCCAGGCGAGCGACCAAAGGAACCTCCTGACTGCCGTTTGGATTCTGTGGTGACATGTGTGGGGGGGTTCAGCTTCTGGTGTAGTTTATTTTGGGCCCCTCGCCTTATACCTATACTCTACTCGGCTGCCACTCACCTCCTTGCCGACTTGCCCCTCCTCTTCTCAACCAAACCCCCCACCATTTTCTTTGCCGCAATACACCTCGCCCAGCATTCCAAGACAACGGCGGCACTCTGGGAACTTCGCCTTTCCCTTGCCTCGAGCCTCGCCTTCACCACCCTGAAAAGACATTGGATGGTCAAAACCTTTCTCCGCGTTGCAAGATAATGCCTCCTGGTTCGGATTCCCCTTGACCAAGACTGAATCTTCAAGACGCCATCCTTCTCTCTCAACTTCTTTTCGATTCTCTTCTTCCAGTACCAGTTAATAATCCTCTGGGCAGCCACGACCAATTCGAGCACCTTCTGCCTGTCCCTCGCTCCCCTGAAGGCGCTCTGGAGCTTTAAGGTGCCCAGGTAAACCCGCATGTTCCTCCTTACAAAGTAACCCCTCCAAGCTTTTTGGATCCACAGGGCGCTCCAGACCATGGCCCAGACCCCTCTCTTCCCGAGCCTCCCCCGGACTATCCTTTGTATCGCAGTCGCGCTGTCCCTCGCCCTCTTATCCTTCAGTTCGAAAAAGCTCCTTGACATGAAACGTCGCACGACCCTGGCCGCCTTGTACCTCTTGGCGAATTCTGCTTTGCTCTCATCGAACCTAACCATGTTTTGAATGACGATGGCGGCCCTGTTGTACCTGGCATACTTTTTCCTCACCAGGCAGCCCCTCCAAACACGCTGGATGAGAAGCGACCTCTTCAAGTATCTGCTCTCTCTCATCTTGTACAGCTTCCTCTTGATGATCCCCGCCAGCTTCTTTCCTGCATCTTTCTCCCTCTTGCTTACCCACGCGTTAATCTTTGGCCTCCACACGTCTTGAATCTCCGCTGTCCTCCTTCTAATCGTCTCGAACTTCCGCCTCTTGCAATTGCTCCTCACAAAGGCTTGGAGCACCACCACCTTCCCAATCAAGTACCCAACAGCAACCCTCGCCACCATCATCCTCGCTCTCTTTTGAATCAGTAGAATCGCGGCCAAAGCCGTCTTGTACTTGAGCAGCTGCCTGTGCGTCCTCCAGTTGTTCTGAAATAGCAAGGCGGAAGAGTTCGCAGCCTTGACCCAACTGAGCACCTTGCGCCTCCTGAAGCTAGAGGCAAGGCTAACCGCGGCGAACTTTTGCGCGTGGAAAAAGTGCCTAGCCCTAGTGCCCCAGTACACAACCCTTTGAATCCTTAATGCCGCTTCTTGACCCTTCTTGGCCACGACCATGCTGCGACGAACGTAGCGAAAAGCGGGTGTGGAGCAAAGAGACAGACGACCGAAGGGTTAGGTAAGTGGATACATACATAATTGTCGTTACAATGCTATTTTGCTCTCTGCCTGTACTCACCTCCTGAACCTCTTCCTCTGCACGTAACCTCTCCAGCAAGCGTGAATCTTCCCAGCCATTGCGAACCAGTGCATTCCAAGCCTCTGCGCCCAGAACTTCATGTAAGTTCTGATGATGACTCCGGCTCTCTTCCTGCGAATGCGATTTCGGTTGATGATTGTAAGCATTATTTTCTCGCTGACGCTGGCATTACCAACTCGTCGCCTCGGCCCGTGTGTCTTCTCACCTCTTCCTTGCAATTCTCCTGCCGTACACGTACCCCCTGAAGTGGGCCTGGGTGAAGATAGCTCCTCTCCTCATTACGTTCCACTTGTACAGGATCCTCGCGCTCTTGTACCAGGCCTTGATGTACGTCGCCGCCTCTCTCCTTCTCTTGAGCCTTCTTCTAACGCCCCTAACCCTAATTATGGCCTGAAGCATGATGCTCGCCTTCCTCTTCCGCTCCCTTATCACCTTCACTTTCCTGTTTATGACTGCGGCTACCCTCATCCCTGCGAGCATGATAAAGTGTCGCCTCTTGGCAAGGGCCTTGTTGCCGTCAGTTCTCATAAAGATTTCGGACCTCCAATCGTTGCTCGCCGTTACCGAGTTCCTGGCGTTGTTGACAATGTACTGCTTGGGGTCCTTCCTCAGGTTAGGGTTTGGAGAGGGAATGACGAGGATCTGCATGTCGACGCTCAGGGCGTAAGTTCCGGGAGGCAGGACAAACTTTACGAGACCCTTGGCGTCCGCCTTGCCGTGGTGCTTCGTTCCAGTGTCTGCGTGTACGAAAAATATTGGAATGCCCTTGAATTTTTCCTGCGATGAGCGAAGCGAGCCACGAAAGAAAGGGTTGCGATAGTAGATCGTTAGAATGGCCGGGTAAGGACGGTGGATGTGGATTATCCTCACCTCCCCGACCCTCTGAATTTTCTTCTTCGGGTCGTCGTTCCTAGGGTCTGCTAGGGCAACTGCCACCTTGCGCAGCCTTGGTGACAGCCTCAATGTAACCGAATGCACAGGCGCGTGATCTTGCGGGGATCGTGGCTGGATGAACCTGATGACCTCGCTGCTTCCCGTGAAATAGCCCAGCGCGAAGCACCTCACAATGTACCCACCGTAGATGGGCGCGGAAAGCGTTGTCGTCCCGTCTTCATTGGTGATTTGCACGTCCGCCGAGTGCAGAGTAACCGGCGATTCCCTTGGTGTGAGCCCTGCGAATCGGAGTTCCTCGGCCCCGGCTGTTGCCCCCCCGATGTCTGGCAAGTCGGAAAGGTCCAGGGTGTTGGTGAAGGTGTTATTTCCTTGGGGACTGGAAGTGGCCGTCACGTCGGCGCCGCTCTCATCATTTTTACTTTCCCCCCATGCTCCACTTGATGTGAAGGTGGTTCCTTCCCTCAAGGCCGCAATTCCATTCAGCAGCTGCGGCGAGCAGAAGAGGGGGTTGAGTTAGAGTTAAAATTTGTGCGAGATACAAAGTGTGCCCCCCCTCAGCGTCATTGTCTACAATTCTCACCTTCTCCTTATCAGTTTTTTTCAGTAAATCGGGTTTCGTGTTGTGCCCTCTCCCCCCCAGCGCCGCCACTTGCTCCAGGGTCCTCATGTTGCATTTCAGCAACGCCGCACCATTGTTTACTCCAATCTCATCGAATATTTCCAGCCCAACAAAGCTGCGACGAGGCAGGGCGGAGAGGGTTGGTGTTTAAGCGGTGTCCTTTCCGCCCATGCTGCTTTGCATTATTTCTGCTGCCCCCCCCCCCATCCGCGTTCTTACCTGATTCCGTACGCCTTCAAGAATTCGAAAACCCTCTTCTTCCCCCAAGTCCTTACATGGGAGAAGCCGTCGACGTCCCTGTTGAGCTTCGCGATCTTCCTGGCGTCTCTTATTGACTTTGCGAGCCTCTGCTTCTTCGTGAGCGTTGGCTTGTCAGCGTCCCGAGGCATGCCTTTCCCCGCCCTGTGGTTGTGGGGTTCTGTGTGCGAGGGAGGTGGGGGGGAGGGGGGGGGGGGAGTTGGGGGATGTTAGAGAAACTTTTTTCCGAGATGCGTGCACAAAGTCGACATCTCGCTTCTCACTCCTACCTCTTTTAATAGGTTCGTCGAACCCGAACCCAACGTTGTCCCCAATAATCAGAGAGTTAGTCTTCAGCGAATTCCTAACCTCCACAAAAAGCAGCTCGCACTTTATGCCCGCCAGCGGAAGCCTGACCTTCTTCTCGCTATCATCGCTGTCGAAGAAGGAGCTGGTAATCGTGATGCTGACCCGAGGCTTCTGGTTCATGTGGGCCGGCGTTGTGTGCGGCCCAGGGTAGCGGGACCTTTTCGGGTGGCTCAAGCCGTACGCAAAGTGCTGGGGGAGTGGGGGGAGGGGGGGGGGGGGCGGAGGAAGAAGAGGTGATGGAGGTCAGTCAATCGCCCAAGAGGGGAAACTTATGGACGTCCCGTGATTCTCTCTCTCTCTCTCTCTTCCATTCTTACCTCTCCCCCCGGGAAAGACACGCGCTTGGGTAATATAATGCTCCCCACCGCCGCCACCACAGTCGCAGGGTCCGGGAATCCGTTCCCCGCAAGTTTCGAGAAGAGCAGCTGCGGCGTCGAGTTCTTGGGCAGGTTGGGGTTCGGGTACGGGGTGAATGTCACCTCGAACGCCCCGCACCTCGGTGGTTTCCTGCTGCTCCTGTTTGCCGTGATGACGTTGGGGGGGAGACGGGAGCGGACGGCGTTCGCGACGGCCCGGGCGTGGGACTCGTAGGAACCGGGGACGTGCCAGGTTGTCGTGTTGTGCCTCTCGCAGTGCTCGCAGTGCTCGATGTGGATGTGGTGGAGAGGGCTGCAACCGTTGGTTTGCATGGACGTCACAATGTCGGGGATAGCGTCTGTTAAACAGCTGCCGTCGACGAGGCTGGAGGAAGCGTCTTTGGATGAGGTGAGGGGCTGGAGGACCCAGGCGTTGGAGTGGGACCGGTACAAGGTTAGGCAGGGGAGGAAGGACTGGGCCAGGATGGGGGACCAACCTCCAATGTACTTTGAGGAGGGGGTGGGGGGGGGGGAGTTGGGAGAGGCGGGGGAGGGAGCGGAGTAGGCAACGGGACGGACGATACCGCAGTCGCAGAGTGGGTCGTCGTGGGGGTTGCAGAGGGTTACGGTTATGGCAAAGGTTGTTTGAGGGACCTTGGAGAGGTCGAGGTAGACGAGCGGTGGGGGTGGGGGGCATGGTTCAGAGTACGGGTAGAGGAGGATGGTGGAAGTGTTGTTCTTGGTCTTTGTCGAGGGTCCAGTTCTGGGACGTTGGGGTGGGGGAGGGGGGGGAGGGGGGGGTGGGGGAGGTTTTGTTAGCTGGGATGTGTAATTTGAAGACCGTGAGAGATATGACGGCATCGCTTACCTTAGAGTGGCGTCGTCCCCTATCCCGTCGTCGTCATCTTCGTCGTCGTCGTCGTCTCCGTCCATGTTAATCCCCCTGATTTGCTGTGTAGTTGTAAAATTAGGGTCACTCGTGCTTATCTTTTTGTTCTCGTCTCTCTTCTTATCCTCCACTTTCTTGGCTCTCTTCTCATCCTCCGTCATTTCTTGGGGGGGGACGAAGACTATATGAGAGGTAGAGGAAGGGGAGAAAGGATCGCCAGTGAAGGAGGGGGGGAAAGAACAAGGTCGGGAGAGGCTTGAAATCGGTTGAAGCTTGTAGTCAAACTGTGCCGGAGTGGTGGGGGGGGGTGTCGTGTTGGTGTTTCGTTTGTGTTTTTTGTTTTTGGAGTCATCAAAACATATATCCCAAAACGCTCTTCTCTTCTCATATTCTCACCTCCATAACGTTGACGCTGACGTCTGCAAGGTGTCCCATATTAGCGCTAAATTTCCTAAGCACGCTCGGGATGCCAGTGTTCTTCGTCGCCACCTCCACGGACACTGCGATCAGGTCGAGGGAACCGTTTAGGGTGCGGAAGAAGGGTGGGGGGGAGACCTGGAGGGAGAAGAGAAACCGGGTTGGAAAGGGGGTTAGAACTAAATGCCCGAGCCATTTTCCTAAACATGACGTGTACCCTCCGTTCCCCCCCCCCCCCTCTCACCATTTTAATCCCCCCTCCCACCCCCTCCCCATCCACCGTGCTCTCATCATCATCACCAATCCCCCCCTCCTCCCTTTCCCTTCTCCCCATTTCCTCTTCCCAAGTCTCCAAATTATCCCTCTCCCCTCCAACGCTAGGTTGACCTAAGTTGAACATCGCGTTCTCTATCATACCCGTAGGTTCAGGTACCCTACATATAAGGTCAGGTTGTCTGGACATATCAGAACTCGGTGGAGGAACTGAGGATGATGTTACCGGTGCCCGTGATCGGCTGTGTGCTGAGGAGAATAGTAGTCTAGGGTTTGGAGGTCCTGTTGCTTTTCGAGTAACGGTGGAGGTTTTCATCCTCTTCTCAAACAGCAGTTCGGATTTCTTAACATCCCTACCAGCTCTACCTACAGTACTGTTAGGACCAATCTTCATGAAACCGTTCCTGGATGTAGCGAAACCATTACGAATTCCAGACTTTACATCCGACAGTCTAGCCTTCCCTCTCCTCGTCATATCCTTGTACACCCCACTCCGTTTACTCTTATCCCAACCTTTACCATCAGGTGTAGCAGGGTCGAGAGTCCTTTTGTTATTTCCTACTTCCCCTTCACTATCTAATTGTATCTCAGACACGTCGCTCCCCCCGCTGTCCAGGTCCCCTAAATTCATGGTCCCCGTCTCAGGTTTCCTGTCTCCCCCCCTTCGTTCCCCTTCCTCCTCCTTTCCATCCTCCTTTCCTCGCTGTTGTTTGATGGTGTCGTCATAGTTTATGTGTAGGCTCTTAATTAGCGTGTTCTGTGCTTCCAGGAAGTCTATCTTGCTCTGCATTAACAGCCTCTCGTCCTTAGGTAGCTCCCCGGAGGAGGAGGTAGGGACAAGGGGGGAGGGGATGGTCGAGGGTTCGAGGGGGTGAGGGGGGTGAGGGGGTATTGGAGGAGGGGGTGACATTATTAGGGAAGAGGGGGTGGGGAGGGAGGGTACGGGAGGGAGGGGGAGAGGAGCGGATTGAAGGTGGGATGTTGGTGAGTGGTTGGGGAGGGAAGTTGCTCAACTCTCCAGTTTGGCTTAATTTGACTTTTGCAAATCGAGAGAATAGAGAAGGCACTTCCACCAAATAGAGCAAAAGTAGGTGTGATGTCTCTGAGTGATTTATGCTCTCTACGGAGTGATCTTCGTGGATTCTTACAGCACAGATTAGTTAGTTTAGATATATATCGTCCAGGAGAAGGTATAATGTTACGAGGGAGTGATAAAGGTGGAAATAATGTACAAACAAAGGAGAAGGAAGCCGAGGAGGAATTGAGTGAGTGAGGAAATGGGAGGGAGGGGGCACTGAGGGGGCACTTCGTATGTCTTATTATGATTTGTTATGTCTTATTGTAAGCTACTACTTGTCATCGTAACCTAATAATGATCATATATTGAAGGGATATAAACATAGGTGGGAGGGATCCAGGGTCTAGGAATATTGCCGCCACGGTGGCCCCGAGATCACCGTAAGAGCCGGAGCCGAAGTCCTTCCCGTTGTAATTGCCGGTCCTGAATGCGGTGGCGACAGCTTTCACGTATCGGGGAGACGCCTCTAACGACGTGGACAGCCTGATCGACCATCTGTTCTACCATCCCAATACTGCGCCGTTCATAGCGCACAAGCTCATACAGAGGTTCACCACGAGCAACCCTATTCCAAGAGAAGGAAGTCAGACAATCAGGCAGTCAGACAGTTAGGCAATCAGGCAGTCAGGCAATCACACTGTAGAAGGTTGAGGAGAGTGAAGAGAGTGAACAGATTGAAAACATACACACCTCACACACACACTCCACACACGCTCCACACACACTCCATTCTAACCCAAATTTGCACCTAAAACACCTCCCCAACTCCGCATGCTACACCATATTCTGATACCCCTACGCTTCGCTATATTCTCCACCATTCCATTCTCCACACACACTACGTATTCCAGTCCCATCACCACAAACATCAAATATTGTATACAAATGTGGACTAACAACTATTAGATGCGTCACATATGGACCAATGACACCAAATAGACTACCACCAACTGCACTAGGACCTAACCCCACATTATTGACTGTCACGGTGAGCCATGTAGTATAGTAGTGTCTTTCACAGAGCAGAGAGTGTCGTTGTTGTTTGTTTTGCTATTTGTGGTGCTATTTGTTTCACCATTTGTTCCAATGAAAAGATAAACAACAACAACAATAGTCCAACAAGCTGTACAACATAACTCTCCAACACCCTCTCACACACCCCTCCCCCTCCTACCCCCCTTACCCCCCTTAGGTGATAAAAGTGATTAACACCCCCGACGGTATCCGTCGTAGAATCTCCAAAGTCTCCGACCTCGATCAGTCCCGTACCTCCCCCTCTTCCTCCTCCTCCAACTCCGTCCAGGACGTAGACTCGTGGTCTCACTACGTACACTTAGTCCTAAAATCATGCCTCCTCCCCCTACCCTCCTCCCATGTATCAATTACACTCGAGGTTATACAAGACGATGGTGGTGTATTACCCGCATTAATAAACGCAGCCGGCGCTGGGATCATGGCTACAGGTGTGGGGATGAAGGATTTACCAACAGCCGTCGGGATGGGTTTCATTAAAAAAGGGGGGGCAGGGATGGGGAGGAAGAGGAGGAGGGGTGGAGGTGGTGGTGGGATGGGGGGGACGGATGATGTTGTTGTGGTTGACCTTAATAAAGAGGAAGAGGAAGGGAGAGGTCTTGTTGCTAAAGGGGTGGTGGCGTGGATGGTTAGGAGGAGGGAGGTCGTGCTTTGTCAGGTTAACGATGTGGTGGAGGTTGAGAGGGTTGAGGGGATGGTCAAGAAAAGTGAGGGAGGGGCGGAAGAAGTTAGGAGAATTGTTGAGGGGAAGGGAAGGGAATGGATGGAAGAAATGGAAAGAGCAAGAGTGGGGGAGGGGGGGGTTGAGGTGGGGGGGGGGGGAGAGATACTACTCACGTGAGGGGGAGAAGGTGGAAGGGGGAACGGGGGAAGGGAGGAGGGGGGTAATTTTGCAAGACACCTCGTTCTGTTAGCCAAAAACAGAACTCCATATTAGCTTAGACGCAAGTAGAACAAGCCGACGCTGGTGTGGAGGGATATTCCCATAGTCTGGTCCTGCAGTATTCCCTCCAGCTCTTCCGTCGGTAAGGGTCTCATCGCAACTTCAGTTAGTATTTTCTCAACCTCCCATCTTTCCGCAGTCTTCCTACAAACAAACTTGATGAACCTAGCGTCTGTCTCAGGGGGCATGTCGAATACCTGAAGCTCACCGGTGTCACTAGTCGATCCCTCAAAGACGAGATCCCAAGGTCCGTCTATTTCACTTTCTGTCGTCGTGAAAAACCTCGAAATCTCTCACTGAAAGCGGTCCTTGTGGTAGTGGTGGTATCTTTAGCTCAAGCTTCCTCAGCCTTCTCAACCCTCCTCCACCTTCCCCCTCCTCCCCTCCCAACTCAAACGTCAATTCCTCCCCCCCCATCCCCAACGGCATACTCCCGTTCCCGCTTATCCACCAGTTCGCAGTGTTCGGATCAAGCACATTACCAGCTCCGCATATATCACCCATCGCAGCTGTGGAACTCGCTCGCTTACAGGTAACGAGATTCGGGGAGACGGGACGGATTTGAAGGAAGGATACAACGTACTGGGGGACACCGTAGGGAAGGAATAGAGTGGATTTGGAGGGGGTTATTATGCAAAGGGACTTGAGGGTATTTAATAGAACTGAAGAGGGACAGGTACCTTTTACGGTGAACAGGGGAGGGGTTGAAGGGGTAGATGGAGTTGGAGATGGAGTAGGAGATGGAATAGGAGATGGAGTAGGAGATGGAATTGAGGGGTCCTTTACATCGACGAGTCTCGCCATGTTCTTTGGAATTGATTGTTCAGGTGGATTATGGTGGTGGAAAGTGGGGTAGGAGGGTGAAAGAGTTGGTTAAACGGGAACCACGGGATGGGTTTTGGGCCTTTTTGCTCGTGAGATTCTGTTTTCTTCTCTTCTCTATTCTTCTTCCCTGGTCTCTCCAGATAGATTTGGGGATTTGGGGAATCAAATCCAGTAAATAAATCCCAATAATCCTCCTTCGTTCTTCTGTTGTGTAATTCAGAAGAAGTTGATGCGCATAGTCTTGTCCGATAGCAGTTCCCAAGGTAACTCAGCTATCATCTTTGGCCTCCCTGGCATGAACCCCAGCATCATGCCCGAGGTCGAAGCCGAAGTTAATCTTCAAAGACAAGCCTCCTCTGATGAAAAGGTCGGGGCGTGGGGGAGGACGTGGATAATCGAGTTGATATCCCTCTTCCTCGTCGTCGTCCTAAGCGCCGGCTCTGTAGGTTCACTGCTTGTCCAAGTCGGATATGGTGAGAGAGAGGGTGGGTGGCGGTGGAGGGGGGATTTGGGGGAGTGTAGTGAAAAATAAATCCTAACACCCCCCATCATAGTCACCACACCATCCCCCCCGATCAACCCAGTCCACGCAGCATCTCTCGGAGGCGAGGGTGACACCATTGTCACCACTTCCCAGTTGGATGCACTTCCTACCGCTCTCGTGAGCACCGACCACTCCTTCAAGGGCGACGAGGAGAGCATGGAAGCTGTCGGCGGTGAGGGGGCCGACCTTGCGCTGATGACAAACCAGGGTGCGCAGACGACCATGTTGACAAGCGGGACCCCAGCCCAAGCTCCCAACCCCATCGTTGTCGTCATCAACGTTGCTGGGAATGTGACAAAAGGTGAGTAAGAGGGAAAGCAGCGGTAAAATATTGCGACAATGATTAACTAAACTACCGCTTATGCAGGCGTCCTGTCACCCCTCTCCCCCAGCGCAGACGTTGCAGACCTCGTTTCTCCTCAGATTGTCGTCTCCGTCATTCACGACACCGACCTCCGTAGTAGCAAGCAACGCTGCTATCTGGACGGTAACGTCAACACCTCCTCTTTCAATACGACTCTGTTCGCCGACCAACCGACGACAACCGCTACGATTAGATTGGAGCGCACGACAGGTCAAGGTGAGGAGCCGGGGTGCTATGGGGAGAAGGGGACCATGATGCAGCAACTGTAGCTAACGCGCCCGTCTCGCTTCCCCCCGCGAATTGCAGCCTGTCCAAGCACCTCTTCTCCGCAGAATTCAACGTCGTTAACCGCTGAAGGTGGGAAGCTGATTGTTGTCTGGTTCGACGTTGGGCCGGACAGCAGTTTCTACTTCGACTTGCGCGGCGCGGAGTGCGCTTTTGTAGTAGACAAGAAGACGATCTCCAACGTCGATTCAAGGCGCGCAGTCGATTCAAGCAAGGATTTGGGGAATTCATGGGTGGAGACGATTTGCCTCTGTCTCACTCTGGAAACCCTTTTCGCTGCGATTTTGTTCATGATTGCGGCGAAGTTCTTCCAGGCGGAAGGAGGATTGAAAGGGAAGAGCAAAAGAAGGCACGGCAAGGTGCAGGGTAGGTGGGGAAGAAGAGGAGAAAAGAGGAGCAGAATGAGAAATCCAAAATTGGGCTCTCCTTTCAAAGGGATAACAAAAATTAGGGGATTCAACCTAGCTTTCTTCCTTTTCTTGCTCATAGCAGGAGTGAGCGGGGTGAATGTAGTCGATATGAACGGACTGTTCAACACGGTCAGTAATTGGAACTCTGCTGCAAACTCCATCATGGCGAATGGTGACTCTACGATTCTAGCTGTTAGGTCGTATAAATGCTCAGAGGGGACTTGTGCACGTAGTGATAGGATGCTGTTCACATATAACTTGAATGGAGAGGTCAAGTGTGTGGAGGACAACGCAAGCTGTGTGTTGGATGGAGAGAATGCAAGAAGAGGGATGTGGGTGTCTGGAACTGGGAGCGGTACACTTATTCTCCGAGCTCTCACCTTCGACAAGGGGTATGCTGAACTTGGTGGAGGGGTTGTCATTTACAATGGTGCCATTGTGAACTTGAAGCTCTGTATCTTCTCGAACAATAGAGCTACAGATAGGACGTATGGAGGTGGAGCAACTTATGTTTCTATTAGTGGAACTATTGTCAATGTTTACGGAACACGCTTCATTGGAAATACAGCAGACTCAGGAGATGGTGATGATATTTACAGGAACAGCGGAACCATCACCATCCACAATACGTGCCCTTCTCCCTACTCCTCCAACACTCCAATCCAAGGTAAGACGAGAATGAGGATTGTGTAGTCTGTAGAGAACCATTCCTAACCTCACAACTCACTTTACGAACATTACCGCTGCACCAATTCCTACCTCTCTCTTCCCACAGGATCCGCTTTGGACTTTGGTGGTGCTGTCGATGGCTCCTTATACTCTTTCAACTGTATCTTCTACAGCTGCGACGCTGGCTTCTCCAACCCAACCTCTGGCACATCAATCTCTGACTGCGAAGAGTGCGTTGCAGGAAAGTTCTCATCTGCTGGTTCTGGCACTTGTTCTGATTGCCCCCAAGGTAAGCTCCCCGCTTCTNNACCTACTCCCCCTCCATGGCTACTGATTGCACTGACTGCCCCCCAGGATGGTTCGCCTCTTCTACCATGTCCTCGGCTTGTGCGAAGTGTCCCATCGGTGAATACGCAAATGAGCCGAAAAGCGAGGTGAGAATGAAGGGAGAATAAAGACTGCTAGACTCATGTGTTCATAGCTTAGAGCTCACCACCACCCCCCTCCACTCACCGCAGACCTGCAAAACTTGCGACACTGGAACCTACAATCTAGTTGAAGGTTCCTTTGGCTGCGACAAGTGCGCTGGTGGAGAGAAGCTAGTTGTCGACGACGCCGGCGCCCGCTGCGATTCCTGCGAAGATGGGAAATTCAGCAACCCTGGCAATACATCGTGCACTACTTGCGAGCACACAGAGGGCTTCGTCTCCAAGGCTGGAAGTGACACCTGCACATACTGTGGCCCGGGCTTCTTTGCCGACCTGGCTTCTCACAGCTGCAAGGAGTGCGAGATCGGAAAGTACAGCATTGGGGGGAAGAATGAGTGTGACCTATGCCCTGCTGGAACGGACAACAAGGTTGCTGCCACAGGATGTACTCCTTGCCCACCAGGAACCATCACTATTAGCGATGCTTGTGTTGAGTGCGAGAAGGGAGAGTATGCAGATTTTGCTGCTACTTCTTGCTCTGCTTGCTCAGGAGAGGGAGAGTTCTCGGCAGAGAAAGGACAAGCAGCATGCTCCACAGCACCGGCAGGCTTCAAGCCCATCTCTGAGACTGACCGCACGGGAATCGTGGCTTGCCCCGCCGGGAAATACTCAATTGGGGGCAAGACGAGCTGTACAGTCTGCCCCGCAGGCAAGTACAGCAGCGCGGGAGCAGCCGGCTGCTCTACCTGCGCTACTTGTGCTACCGGTAGATACATGATCAGCGCCTGCACTCCTACAACCGAGACTCTGTGCGGAGACTGCCTAGCAGGGACAGCATCGATTGGAGGGACAGTGACGGAATGCACTCCGTGCAACGTGGATGGCAAATACTCTATCTCTGACAATGCCAGCTTTTGCTTGACAGCCAAGGCCGGCTACAAGCCGACGACGGACCGCAAGGGAGAGGAGCAATGCCCAGCAGGAAAGTACTCTACTGGCGGAGCCGACGAGTGCTTAGATTGCGGCGAAGGGGAAACCAGCGGCACAGCAGCAGCCGGTTGCTCTACCTGCGCCACCTGTGCCACCGGTGAATATATGATCACCGCCTGCACTCCAACGTCAGCGACACAGTGCGGAGACTGCCTAGCGGGGACAGCATCGATTGGAGGGACAGAGACTGAGTGCACTGAATGTACAGCAGACGGCGAATACTCAGATAAAAACCTCGCTAGGTGAGCATGTGCACGAATCAATTACTCCTGCTCACAAACGCTAACTTTGTCACTCATCTCTTGCTTTGCTCTTCTCAGCTTCTGCCAGACTGCCCCAGCAGGCTATAAACCCTCCTCCAACCGCACTTCCCTCACCATCTGCACCAAGAATACCTTTAGTATCGGAGCCAACGACACGTGCACGGAGTGCCCTCCGGGCGGTCATTCGCCTCCTGGCTCTTCCGCTTGCGAGCTTTGTTCAACAGGCAAGTACTTTGACGAGGCCGCCAATGAGTGCGGTCTTTGCCCCCAAAACACCTTCACTCTTTCAGGCGCAGCAAATAGAGAAGGCTGCACTCCGTGCCAGAATGTTGGCGAGTTCTCTAAACCTGGTGCTGGCTACTGTGAGAAGTGCCCTCAATATGAGGAGTTCAATGAATTTGCGCCATCTTCTTGCGACTGCATGCCATCC
>BRYA01000659.1:0-12749 GCA_030267965.1 Triparma columacea
GTTGGAAATACAATTCAATGAGCAGGGATCCTTCCATTTTCTTTCACCCTAATCTATCTCCACGTTGCTCCGCTTCTTCCTATAAGGCGTAAGCCTCAAACACGTAAACCTTGATACTCCCAAAGTTCATTTTCTCCACCGTATCTGTCTTCCACCCTGTGCATACCGTTCATCGTGTTAGTGTTAGTTAAAAAAATCCTTCCCCCCCTCCCCATCAAGCCTCTCCCCCGCCTTAATCTCCTCACCTCCTTTAACCCCCCCCTCCCCCCCCTCGCAATTCAACCCCTCAACTTCCTCCTCCCATATTTCCGGGAATTCCTCCAAGCTGTCAACCAAGTGCTTGTACTCCCTCCCCCCCCCGCTAACCGCCCACCCTACCGAAGGGACAACGTAGTGGATGAACGACGACACTAGTACCCTCACCGTGAAAGTCAAGAGGGAGGAGAGGGATTGGAGGGGTGAGCTGGTGGACATTTTAGGCAGGACTGTAAGCGGGAAATCACGGGGCCACGTGGGGGTGTACGAAACCTCCAGGACTCCCAGCCTGCCCGCCTCCCCCCCCCCAGCGGATGTGGAGCCTCCCTCCCCGACGGACTTAACCATGTGCCTCCAGATGTTGCACATGGCAGCGCCGCGGTCGGGGACGTTCCGGATTCCGAACGCCACAGTGGCGTGGGTGATGGTGGGGGGGGCTACTACGGGGGCTTCTCCGGCTACTACACCCTCGACCGACGAAGGGGAGGAAGAGGAGACGAACGTAAAATCTGTAGCGGACTTGAGGTGGAGCGATATGGGGGGGTAGTGGGAGGAACCGCTGACGGGGCAGCTAGGACTTATCAGCGAGACACTCTCAACCCCCGGAAAAGGGGCTGGCGATAAGGGAGAAGGTAGGGCTAGGAAGTTGACTAGCTTGTCGTGGCAGACGTTGAGCATACCGACGCTAGGGTCTACCGCTACTATCTTGGAAGGCCGACGGATTAGGCGGGGGTCGGTTGTCAGGTATGTCTTAACCACTTCGCACGTCCCAGTAGCTATGTCCATGAAATGAACGGGGCTGGGGGTATCGGGAGGGAGGGTGGAGGAAAGAAGGTGGAGACGCCACTTCTGATCGAGCTTGAAGGTGAAGAGGGTGTTTATAATATCGTAGTAGGCAGAGATGGAGGTAAACATCGCGCCGGAACCGAGGGCAGGAGGAGGAGGGGGAAGGGAGGAATGAGCTACTCGGGAGGGGGGAGAGATTATTAGAAGGAGGAGGGTAAGGAGGGCAGGGATTGTATATCGGGGTATTTTAAGAGGATTGAAGTTTGAATCTGTCATTATATTGAGCGTAGTACAATGAGGTAATAAAAGATTAAAAGATTTGGTTGACACCAAAAATTGTGGAAATCTGACGTTTCCCGTTGTTCATATCAAATGCTTTGTTTCGATCTCATTATTGTTGTTAAGCCCTTGCCGTACGAACTCGACCCCTTTCCCGCCCCCTTTGGCTGTTCTTGGCCTCCTTACACCCCTTCTATTAACCCCAACCATGCCACCATGCCCAGCTGTCCTCTGTCTCCCTACCGCATGTCGGCACGCACGCAATCCGCTCTGGCGCTGCTTTAGTACTTGTTTAGCTTGGTAACGATGAACACCCTCAAACTCTGGTCGAGGCAGCTCAAGCAGCACAACCCCTCCCTGTCAGGGCTCCAGTCAAAGCTGAGGGGGGGGGGGGGGGATGGCGGACGAAGAACTGGGGTTAACGACACGACATGTTGTGATCAAACGTTTTCCGCAGCTCGCCGCTCGCCAATTCACTCCTCAAACACTATCCGTAGCTCACCTGACAATGGGCTGCGTGCTGATGACCCTCGAGTTGAGAAGTTCCACGTTGCCCACCACGCCCACCGGCGCCTTATCCTTTTTGTGCTCCTCCTGCCTCTTCGCAGGGTAGTGGTACTTGTACAAATTGAACCCCCCGTTTCCTCCCCCCGTCATGAAAATGTCCCTGTTCTGGGGGAGGTGCTTCCCCAGCCACACGGTGCTCTTGTGTGCCCTCTCGCTCAACGACGCGAAGCCGTCCTCCGGGTGCTGGGTCCTCAGGTCGTAGCACCTAAACTTAGACTCCAAAGTCGTCACCACCATCTTGTTCATCTCGATATCTGGTCGGTCAAACTCCACGCATGTAACCCCATTCTTCACATTCGTCTCGTATCTTATGCTGTTTGTGCGGAGATCGAACATCTTGACGTCTCCGTTGTCGTAACCCGCGCACACGACTCTCTCGTCGTCGCTGTAATTGTTCCCGAAAGCCACTGACCAGCAGTCCCTCGCGGACTGTCCGTCCTCAGGCTCCAGGCTGAGGACCGGGGTCTCCACCCTAGGGTCCCACACCCTGACGCAGCCGTCCCTCCCCCCCGTGACGAGCTCCGGGGCCCCGAACCCTATCCCCTGCCCCCCGCAGCCGTCTATGGCGTTGATGATGCTGGCGTGAGCCTGCACGTTAAATATGGGGACCGTCGGCCTCTCGAGGTCGGATATACTCAGCACGCCCCCGTAATCCCCGAACGCCAGGTGGCGGTCCTCTATCCCGCTGGCCCCGAACGTGGCGCACTTGATGCCGTGGGGAAGAACATACTCCCCAATGGTATTCAAGCTGCCCTTGGCCATCTCATGGACGGCAAGGACGCCCTTGGCCTTGGGCGAGATCCCGCAGCAGACGAATCTAGCGCTGCATGGCACGAACTTTGTCTCGTAAGGCGTAAAATTGAGAGACTGGGGACGAGGGGAGGGTGAGGGAAGATGGAAAGTTAAAATTGAGTGGGCTTGGGGGCAAGGGGCGGGAGATCAGACAGGTCTGAGGAGTTACACTATAATAGTACCGCCAGATCAGCAAGCTATCCCGACCGTATCACCCTCAGAGTCTGTTATAAATTTGAGTTCGCAACGGATCAAAATGTGCCCATCTGTCAATATCCCCCAATTCGAACTTTTGGCGGCACCAGAAGGCACCGCAACGCAACTATCCTACCAACTCACCTTATGGATGTGCTCGATAATCTGGGGGGCGTCTGTCGAATCCATCCTCCAAAAGCCAAAAACTTTGGAAACTCAAGCATTTTTAGTGGGGAGAGGTGGAATTTTTGGTCGACGTCAACGGGAAGCATGTGGCTTTCTGGTGCTCGCGTAGGTAACAAGAGGTTGTGCTGTTTTTTTGCTTGCGACCTGCCTGGTAAATAAATGCCCATTCTTTCTCACAAATTTGTCGTCCTTTTGTTACAATCCCTCGTTTACAACACAGTACGTCGTGCGAATACTCACCTCACCGTCCTCCCCGATGAATCTGATCGGAAGGTGCCACACTCCTTCTCTCCCTCCGCCCACCGCCTCCACCTCGTTCCTTTGTATTGCGAGACTGAAGCTGTTAGGGGGAGAGAAAGACAAGGTTTCCCCGGCTTCCTGCAACAATTTTTCCACCACCTCCCAATCAACGTCTTCCTTCTTCTTGCTCATTTCAGTTAGCACCTCCTTCCCTTCGTCCTCGTCCTTAAACCCGAGGCAGAGTCCCTCGTAGCCTACGAACTGAGTCGTGACCCACGTGTGGAACGCCAGCTCTCCTATTTTCCCCGTGATGTCCAAATGGTGGTCCCTCAACAGGTCATTGCTAACGATGAGCCTCTCGTGGCAACCCTTGAAGGGACTGTCCTCCCCCCTGCCCTCAAACCCCCCCCCCCCCGCCCCCCCCAACACGCTGGCGAGCATCCAGTAGTAGTCGTCGAGACAGAGGGTCGGAGCGATGTAAAGCTGACCCCTCTCCTTCCAAGCTTCGATGAAGGTGGATTCCTCCTTCGTCAATCTTTGCCTCAACCCCCATCTTTGCGATCTTTGCCTCAACCCCGGCCCGCCCTTCGCCTCCGACCAGCCCTCTGCGCTGCTGATGGTCCAGCTCTTGCTACAGTACTTTCTCGGCAACACCACCAGGCAGTGCTCCCCGGCCCTTTCGAGGGCGGCGACGAGCATAGCAATCTGGTTGTAATTGAACCTGCCCTTGGCGTGATTCTGACTATAGTATGCCACGTTCGCCCCGTCGACAAGAACGCTAAAATTCCGACCCTCCATCCACTCCTCAAACTTTGAAATCTGCTCCTCTCCGAATGTCTCGTTCATTCCCATTTCCTGGCGCAGCTTGGCCTGCTTGATGCTTTTCTTGTTATTGAACTTGAGGAAAGCCTGGTATTCGACGTCGGCAATGTCCTTGATTGCATCAACGAGCAGCCCCTTCCCTCGCGGCGAAATGGTGAGCTGCCTAAGTTTCACCCCTGTGAGCTCGCACACGCCGGTCTCCTTATCCACCTCTCCTATCCTGGCCCTTCCTCCGCTCTCCTTAACCAATTTGTTGGCGCTCTGCGAGGGGTGAGGGGTGAGTGGTGAGGGGTCGTGAGGAAGAGTAGGAAGGATCAAGGGGGAACACATCATTGGTATGATTTATCCGGTCGTCGCTTCCCTCCCTCCCTCCTACGTACCTCCTCAGTCACGCTCAGAGTCGATTCTACCATTTTCTCCATGGTTTTCTTAATGTATTCATTTATGTATTCTACCCGCGGCGCGTCAAGCACTGCACTCCCCGCCCTAAATGCGTATCCTACCACTGACATGTATTCTTCATCCGTAACCTTAACCCCATCCGCGCTGAGCATCTCATCAAAGTACTCGAAGACCGCCCTAAAGTTGTCCTCGCTAACATCCCGTTTCGTCAAAGCCTCAAGTATCGGGCTGCAGTTGGAGTGAAGCGATTCGCAGAAAGGGCGGTGTTAAAGGA
The DNA here is from genome assembly GCA_030267965.1 of Triparma columacea. Lineage (NCBI taxonomy): Eukaryota > Bolidophyceae > Parmales > Triparmaceae > Triparma > Triparma columacea. Next base: position 4,799 of record BRYA01000659.1, read on the forward strand.
TTGAATGGAGCCAAAGTATCAAGAAAAGGACTAAATTCTCACTCACCTGCACGTCCTTAACTTCAATGCCCCTCGCCCCTCAGACTTCTCCAGTTTGCGAAGAATCTCCATGGCCTCCTCGATCCCATCTTCCGAGCTGCACAGGTTGCTAATCATGAGGGCCGCTATCGGTTCCTTCATCGGGTACTGGATTCCGTAATATCTGTGTGTGTGTGTGTGGTTAGAATCAAATCAAGTGACATCATTATTGCAACAACGTCGTCGCCTCTTCCTCACCTCGCCACTTCTTTCATTTCGTCGTGATAACCCTCCGCCTTCGCAAACGTTGAAAGGAATGCGTTCAGTTGCATAATGCTCATCTGGTACCCCATGACCCTGAGAGCGATGTACAGATCGCTCGCGGCCTGGGCGTTAGTGGTGTTGGCGGTCCTTCCGATTGCCAACGAGAGGAGTTTAGAGTTTACTTTCCACTCATGCTCACTCCAACCCTTCGACGCTATGAAGTCCTCCTTGCGGGAGAGGAGGGTCGCTTCGTTCTCCTCAACGGAAGGGGGGGGGAGGGGGGGGAGGTCCGAGAGGTAGTTCTCCAATTTAGCAAAGTCATACTCCATTGTGCTGCCGGTTCTATCGGTGAAGGCGGGGTGCTAACAGTGGGTGTGAATTTGGGGTTGGCGAGGAAGTAGCGTTGGGTTAGAAACTTCTTCACTTCTCGTCGTCATCGCTTCGCTTCAAATCTCAAAAACAGGCTCACCTTCTTCCGGCTGCCGGGTAAGGACCCACTTCCCCAGTTATTGAACATGTTCCTGCAATATTCAATGGCAGGTGTCGTGTCCCCCCCCCCCCGCACAGAACTGCGATGAGAGAAACAAGGGTTGCGTTAGTTTTGTGAATAGAACTGTCGTACTTTTCTTACCACACTTGCCCAACCATCCTCACCTTTGTCTATTGCTCGGCTTCATGTACATTCGACTGAGCATGCCCGTGCTTCGGAGGTGATTGGCGGGCTGTGATTTGGTGTTCGTTTCGTTGTAGATTCCCTTCTCGCCATCAAGAACACCAGAAACTTCAGAGGCAAAAAGTCGGGGAGCAGTTCGAGTGCAGGATAACCTCATTGGAGAAAACCCGTTTGGATGCAGTAAATTTCCGCACCACAAACCAGGGACCCCCGTGATTACAGCGGAAGCTGTTCTGATACCAAGCTTTGCAGCAAACATGGGGGAGCCGAGGTCGGGCAATGGGGAAGAAAATGCTGTGATCGTCCTAATCGAGTCCAGAACGAGGAAAAGAAGAACTATTGGACGTGTTAAAGGCCGCCAAGTTTGCCGTAACATTTAATTTTCCCACGCAAAAGACTCAAACTCAGTTTGAGCAAAGTGGTGGAATTCAGGGTGCTGTATTTTTTCGCCCTACTTCCATTTGTGAGGCCTTTGAGCCGTAACACTTTGAATTTCCGAAAGATCTTCCAATTACCCCCATTGACGTCAACAAATTTGCACGAAACGTTTGCTCCGCCAAAAAAGGGGCCCACATTTTCACTCAACGACAACCTTTTTCAGGAAGTTTTGAGATAAAGAGTAATGCCGAGGGAATTGTTGGCTGGTGATGTACCTGAAAGCAATGCAGATAATGCTGAAAACACTCGGATTTCGGCGGGGCTAACTAGTGTAGAAAATATCCCAATGCTGGGAGGTGGGGGTGGGGACATGAAGGAGAAGGATGAGAAGGAGAAGGACGAGAAGGAGAAGGACGAGAAGGAGAGGGACAAGAAGGACAAGAAAGACAAGAAGAAGAACAAGAAGAGGAAGAAGAAGAAGAAGAAGAAAGATAAAAAGGAGAAGAAAGAGAAGAAGGAGGTGAGGGTGAATAGCTGCAAGATGTTTCACACTATGGGCGTCGCGCATTCGTTCTCACTTCCCTTCGCTACTCGAACCCGCAGAAATCGGCAAAGAAGAGCCACAAAAAGTCGTCATCAAAGAAGTCAAAGGTCAGATGAAGAGTGCGGAGAGCTGAGAGTGGGGAGAGCGCGCAAGAGAATCGTTGTCGCGAATTCCTTCACCAACCCCCCCCCCCCCTCGCAGAGATCAAAGCGACAGTCGCCGTCAACGGACTCCTCCGCCGACTCTACTTCCTCCTCTTCGAACTCCTCTTCCCTTGCTCCCCCCTCAAAGAAACGCCGTCTTTCCCCTTCCCCAGCTGCCGATCTTGCACAAGCACCTGCACCCGCAATCGCACCCTCGCGAACTCTCTCCCTCGTCGCCCACACCTCCGCCTCTCCGCTCTCGGGTCAGAACTCGCCCCTTCCTTCGTCCGCAAAAGCCCTTGCGCCTCCCAAAATTGTGGGCGGCCACATCGACCCCTCAGATCCCGACCAAACGCACCACCTCATGGCCCCTCCCGGGACGTTGTTGGATGACAGGTACGAGATCAATGGCGACCTAGGCCTCGGAACCTTTGGCAGGGTGTTGTGTTGCAGGGATTTAAAGAGAGAGGGGGAAGAGGTCGCCGTTAAGGTCATAAGGAGCATCAAGAGGTACGAGGAGTCGGCAAAGATTGAGTTTGGGGTGCTGTTGGACGTGAACAAGAGGGGGGGGAGGGGCGTCGAGCTTTGCGTGAAGATGCTCGACAACTTCATCCATGCAGGACACTTTTGCATGGTGTTTGAGCCCCTCAGCGTGAGCCTTTACGACCTCATCAAGGGCAACGACTACGCCCCCCTTCCCTTGAGGCTCTGCTTGAGGATTGCGAGGGATCTCGTCGAGGGGGTAGGATTCCTCCACGAAATGAGGCTGATCCACACCGACCTCAAGTTAGAGAATGTAATGTTCAGAGGAGGCGAGACCTTCTTTATGGAGGACTATAGGAGGAGGAAGGTGAAGCTACCGAGGGGAGGAGGGGTCAAGATTATAGACTTTGGAGGGGCGACGTACGACAATCAACACAAGGGCAAGACAGTGAATACTAGGCAGTACAGGTAGGCGGGGCGGTGAGCGAAGCGGCGGCGAGCGAAGCGGCGGCGAGCGAAGCGAGCCGCGTGAAGACTGTTCAGCGAGGACTAACGGAGTGCGGCGAGCGGCGAGCGGTCAATCGGTGCAGAGAGGAGGGTTGATATCTAACGTCCTCCCCCCCCCATTCATCCCCTCTCAGGGCTCCCGAGGTGATTCTCCAGCTAGGCTGGAGCATGCCTAGCGATATGTGGAGGTGAGAAGGACGAAAGAGAAGGGGGGGGAAAGAGAAAGAAGGACGAATGAGAAAGAAGGACGAATGAGAAAGAAGCACATGCGACAACGCCACTCCACACATCGGGACTCCACGCGACCAAGTCTAACCAGTCTAACCATTTGACGCTCGTCACAGCCTAGGATGTATACTGGCTGAGATTTCAAGCGGAGACCTTCTATTCAGCACCCATGACAACCGGGAGCACCTCGCGATGATTGAGAGGTGCTGCGGGAAGTTCCCCGAGGACATGGTGAGGGGGAGCAAGGTCGCGGACGGAATTTTTGGGGAGGACGGCTGGCATGCAGGTGATCTCAGCAAGTCCAGCGAGAGGCACGTCCAAAAGGTAAAATCTATAGACGAGGAGTTCGGGTGGAGCGGGAGGGGCTGGTGCGGGCTCATGGAGGGGTGCCTCACTGTGAATCCTAGAAGGAGAATCAGGGCTTGGGAGGCACTAAGGGACTTTTTCGATTAATAAATAATAACCAATGCTATGATACACAACAACAACGAAGTAAGTATTTTCGGGTTCCGTTTCACCTCTCTTGAACGAAATCCATCAGGGCCTCTTTCTCATCCTGCGCGCGCGAGAGGGGCTGCGTTAGTGCTTAGCTGACAGTCGCTCTACAACAACAATCGCGACGAACGCCACAAGAGGTGGTGGGCCCATTGTATCGTTGGTGCTGTGACCTCTCACCTCCTCAATAGCCGCGTCCTCCGTTAACTTTATATTGTCCAGGCCAGCAAACGCAGAGACGGCTCCAATGAGGAGCACGACGCCGTCAAACACCAGGAGTGCGGTCGGGGAAGTTTTCAGGAAGTAACCGTTTACGAACTGTGCGATGAACGCGCCTCCCCTACCCGTGGCCGAGCAAATCGCGTAGCCTGAAGTTCTTATTGTCCATGACGGAAACTGCTCACAACCTACGGTACCGAGACAGTTCCAAGAAGCAGTCGTAAATATCTGGAAGAGGGACGCTGCCAGGACGATAGGGAGGGGGCCAGTGACGAAGGCGAAGAGGATTGACGACGCAAACGATAGAAATAGGAAGAGGGCGAGGAGAGTTATTCTACTGTATCGGTCTATTGTCACGAAGGATAGGATATTTCCCAGCATCCCGGCCGAGTTGAAAACCACCGTCAACATGTAGGCGTTATGAATGCCAACTTCCTCAAAGAGGGGGGTAATGAGGGACATCAACCCGAACGATGAAAAGGACAGGCAGAGGAAAATTAGTTGGAGCACGGTAGTCCGGGTTGTGAGGGGGGGGGAGTAAAGTTGTTGTACGTGGCCTGTTAGGGTTTTGCAGAGGGGGACGAGTTTAATGTTTGGTTGCGTAGGTCTCGTTTCCTGCCGGGGGGGGGGTTGGGGGGGGGCGGTGAGCGGCGGTGAGCGAAGCGAACGGCGGTGAGCGAAGCGAACCGCTGAAGGGGTTTGGGGTGGGGGCTAATGTTGGGTCCAGTGTTCCAAGGAAGCTGTAGAGCTGTGGACGACACAAATCAACTTTACTTATAGTTGTGATCACCGACGGTACAGATTAACTTTACTTATAATCGTAATTCACATGTATGTATGTCTACACTCACACCGACGATACAAATCGACTTTACTTATAATCGTAATTCACATGTATGTATGTCTACACTCCCCCCTCTCTTCTCACCTTGACGTAAACATTGACGAGAGCTAAAGCAACGATGCTAGGGAGAGCTGTGAAGAACTGGAAGAGGCGCCAGTCGTCCTCCCCCGTCCGCTCAAAAATGTTGTACGCGACCAGGGATATGTACACCGATCCGTACAGGAAGAACCAGCAAACGTGATTGACGTTCCTGCCCCTGCTCTCGTCGGGGGAGGCCTCGTTGCAGATGGCGAAGACCGGGGGTATCATGGCGCCCACCGCGAGACCGTTTAAGAGGCGGAGGGCGTTGAATACGAGGATGGAGGGGGAGAATACTGCGAGACCTGAAGCTAGGGAGGATAGGAGGAGGGAGGATAGGAGGAGGGATCTGCGACCTGTGATGTCGCCAAACACCAGGGCTACGAGACCTCCGAAAAACATCCCCACGAAAAGCAGGCTGGAAGTGGCGTCGATCCCGCCGTTGAAACTGAAAGCTTCAAGGAAGGAAGAGCTGTCGCGTAGATAGTTGAAGGATGTCATGTGCACGGCATCTGCGGCGTTGCAAAATGCAAGGGACGCGAGGACGGGGAAAATCGAGGGCGGGGGGGGGGGAGGGGGGGGAGACATCAAAATAGAAGGTAGATCAGTGTGTAGGAAATTACGATTGTTGCGTTGTCGCGATCAGTGTGTAGGAAACTACGAACTGGGAAGGTAGAGAGAAAGTGTGAGTTCTCTGTGTTTGGAAGATAGATTGAAAGAGAAAGTAGTGTATTCTCTGTCGTTGGAAGATTAACTGGAGATGTACGTCACGCGACGGAGAAAAAGGCTCGACGACTGGTGTGCGTTTTGATAACCTATCAGCAACAACAGGAACTATGTTAAAGGAACTGGTGATCTCCTTTCTTTCCTGTACATATTTTCTTGGGGGTTAATCGTGTACAAAACCCTGTGATTTTGACATTTGCGGTTTTGGCCGTATTCATCAACGCTTCCCCTCGCTTTCCTACCGATCCTTCTCATTTTGGATCTGCAAGTGCTTGCCCCTAACAACATCCCGAAGATCTCACTCACTGGGGCCATTTTCAGGAAGCCTGAGGGTACGGTAATGAGCAACTTGGAGAATATGGGAGAGACAACAACGAAGGAGGAGAGGCGTAGGGTGAAAATAGAGCTTCCCAGAGGTTATGGTGAGGTTGATCAAGCTGGTTGCAAGGTGGAGGATGTTGGGGGTGAGAGTAGCTTTGAGGAATGGGGGGGAGGTGGAGTTGGGGAGTTCGTTTGCTTGTACAGTGACGAGGAGGAAGAGGAGGATGAGAAAGAAGAGGAGGAAGAGGACGTTGGTGGGGGATTGCTTTGTGGGGTGTGTAAGGAGGAAGAGGGTAGTGAAGAGGAGGAAGTGGATTTGTGTTCGATAGACTCTAACAGCGACGACAGCGAAGAGGAGGGGGGAGGGGATGGGGAGGAGGAGGACGACGACGACGAGGAGGAGGACGAGGATCTAGTCTCGATTGATGAGGATAGGGACGAAGAGGCAGAAGTCGAAGAGCAAGCTGTGGGCAGTATGAAGGATGGAAAGAAGTTTGTTTGTAGTGAACCTGGGTGCAGCTACAGGACAAACAGGAAAAGTTGCCTCAAGCAGCATCGTGCAGATATCCACAATAAAAACGTGACCTGGCACCACTGTGAGGACTGCGACTACAAAACCAAACAAATTGCCAATTTCAAGAGGCATCGCGCATTCATCCACAATCAAAATGTGACCTGGCACCACTGTGAGGACTGCGACTACAAAGCGAAGCAAAAAAGCGACCTCAAGCATCATCGCGCAAATATCCACAATGAAAACGTGATCTGGCACTACTGTGAAGACTGCAACTACAAAACGAAGCAAAAAGGCGACCTCAAGAAGCATCGTACAAATATCCACAATGAAAACGTCACCTGGCACCACTGTGAGGACTGCGACTACAAAGCGAAGAAAAAAAGCACTCTCAACAAGCATCGCGCATTCATCCACAATGAAAACGTGATCTGGCACCACTGTGAGGTCTGCGACTACAAAGCGAAGCATAAAGGCAATCTCAAGAAGCACCGCGCATTAATCCACAACAAAAACGTGACCTGGCACCACTGTGAGGACTGCGACTACAAAGCGAAGCAAAAAAGCACTCTCAACAGGCATCGCGCATTGATCCACAATGAAAACGTGATCTGGCACCACTGTGAGGACTGCGACTACAAAGCGAAGCAAAAAAGCGACCTCAAGATGCATCGCGCATTGATCCACAATGAAAACGTGACCTGGCACCACTGTGAGGACTGCGACTACAAAGCGAAGCACAAAGGCTCTCTCAAACGACATGTCGCCTCAATGCACTAAAATCCAGTACGTTTATAAAACAAGAAATATGAAGGTGCATTCCCGAATCACCCCCTCCCCCCCCCTGACCGTCGCCTCGTCGCTCCCTCTTGTCCTGATAAGTTTTTGGTTGGAAAAAGGTTCTGTCTGGGTTACGTAACGATGGAAGATGATGGAAGCTGTTTATTTCCAGGAGAGAAGAAATACAGGGGGGTTGGGGACAAACATATATGAATGGACGGGTGTGTGTTTAGTACTTTAAATGTGTGTGCGTTGTGTGTGAGTCATATTTTCAGAGGAGTCCCCCGCCCCCTTCTCCTCCTCCCCCTCCTGAAACTTGAGCATGCAGACCCCCAGTATGATGACCCCAATGGCAGCCACCTTTGTAAACGTTACCCTCTCCCCGAAGTAGCAGAACCCCGCGAGGCTCGTTACCAGGGTTCCGACCCCGCTCCACACCGCGTACGTGACGCTGAGGTCTATCCGCTTCAGGCAGATTGGGAGGAGGGTGAAGGAGATACCATAGCAAAGGAAGATCATTACGGAGGGCCAGAAGTGGGTGAAGCTGTCTGATAGCTTCATGCAGATCGTACCAGCGGCCTCACTAAGGATGGCGAGTGAGAGGAGGAACCAGCTGAAGGCTGAGAAGGGAGTGTATATGGGGTTAATTGTGAATAAATGTGATTTCGCCGCGTCGCTCGGTGATGGGGGTGGTATCTACGCTCTCGGTCCCCAGCAGGACAGCGTGATGGAAGGG
>BRYA01000661.1:0-22225 GCA_030267965.1 Triparma columacea
TAACCCTAACCCTAACCCTAACCCTAACCCTAACCCTAACCCTAACCCTAACCCTAACCCTAACCCTAACACTTTACCTCTTAACACACTATTCCATCATATACCCTCCTCTCTTCTACTCTTTCTCCTTAAATTCTCTCACTCCTCTCTAAAACTACACTCACTCTTATTTTATTCATCTTCATACACATCTACTACACTTACACACATCATTTTACTTTATACCCTCCTCTCTTCTACTCTCATTCCTTCACTCCTCTCACTTCTCTCACTTCTCTCCACATTTACACTCACCATCCTTTAATTCATCTTCATACACATCTACTACACTTACACACATCATTTTACTTTATACCCTCCTCTCTTCTACTCTCACTCCTTCACTCCTCACACTTCTCTCACTTCTCTCCACAACTACACTCAACCTCCTTTTATTTATTTTCATACACATCTACTACACTTACACATATCATTCCATCTTATACCCCCTCTCTTCTACTCTCCCTCCTTTACTCCTTTCATTCTTTTCAAAAACTACACTCACCTTTCTTTAATTCAATTTCATACACATCTACTACACTTACACACATCATTTTACCTTATACCGTCCTCTCTTCTTCTCGCAACCCTCAACTCCCTTCACTCTGCTCTAAAACCACACTCAACCTCCTGTAATTTATTTCCATACACATCCACTACACTTCCATTATACTTACAAATCACTATAACTCTTCCACAATTCTTCAAAACTCCATACATATTTATAACACTAACACAACACTCACAAACCACTATAACAAATTTACAACTCTCCAAAACTCCATACACATCTACTATGCTTCTTTAATACTCACAAACCACTTTAAAGCTCCCACAATACTTTTACTACACTTTCACAATACTCAAAAACCACTTCAAAACTGCCACAGTACTCAAAATACACCTAAAACACTACTCAATTATCACAACAATACCAAATCAAATCAATTTTCCCTACAAATGTTGCTTCCTTATTAGTCATGGCCCATCCTCATCTTCCGGCACAACACTGCTCACTTTAGCCTTCCCACCTCCTACCCCTATAATGTCCCTCCCATCAGCGCCTCCAACACTTGTTCTTCTAATACTTGCTCTAAAAGCATCTGCTAGACCACCCTCAGATTCAGCATCTACACTTGCTCTCCTAACACTCTCTCTTATTCTAGCATCTCCAGATTCTGGAATGTATTCAACTGGCACTCTAGCTCTCATTGCTTCGTCAAACCACTTAGGTTTCTCCTCCTCCCATCTTACCCAATTTGCCTCTACCCAAGCTCTGACCTCCTCTTCGATTGTAATTAAATGTTTCCTAGAATGACGGAATGCCTTAGATGCCTTCAACTTGTCATTTTTAGCTTCCTTGAATCCTTTTACAGTTAAGTCTTTCCCTCTTTCCAAACTGTAAAAGGTTATCCAGTATTTTTTCTCTGTGTTCAAGAAAAATGCTACAAAACAAAGCATAGTGAATGGTATAACTAGTATAACTACTGCCCATGCCAATTTAAACCGCTTCTTATGAACATCTCCTATATCAGATAGGATAATAACTACTGGAAGACATCCAAGTGTCAAAACAAAGCCAAGCAGCCAATACATTCCACCGAGCTCATAAGGATGCCTAAAATGCACAATTGAAGTAAAGTCTCCAACCACTTTCACCAACACTCTGCAGACAATACTACTGATTATTTCGGTATTCCCCCCTGCTGGTATCCAATACCAAAAGTCTCCTCTTAATATCTTGACCAACAAATATAGACCAAGGTCAGCCCCTATATACAAAGAGACCCATCTACCACCAAGTAGCCCTAACACAACTATTGTCATGCACCTTAATACAAGCATACCTGCACTAAATAACATCATTGAAACAAATATAATTGATCGTTTGGTGGGATTTGCAGGCACATATCCATAGAAGTCAGGCACTTGCTCTCTCTTCACTGGGTCAGTGTCGTAGTCGTAGCTGATAGTTGCTGATGCATAGCCTGTTGTCAGTGCTGAAACTGAAAGTGAGACCCAAGCTGCATCTGAAGCATCTCCATTATTTGTTGCAATAGCCATAAGTTGGATGATCACTCCAGGTATGGCTTCTGCAAACATCTCAACCATTTTCATTGCAGTCAACTCTCCAATTGCATCTAGTGCTTGTCCAGCCTCTTGTTTTTCTCCCTTCGCTACCCTGTAAGCATCAACAGCCGGCTTAAAGCCAATCAAAATAGGAAAACACTCCCTGAGCACCCTCAACATCCCCAACTTCCTGTTTTGACCCCAAACTGCAAGCATTTGAATCCCTATTGATACCATCAAACTTGCCAAAGATGCCTTAAAGTACCCATACTTCTTATCACTCCAAAACATGTACGTCACATACACATCAGTCAGCAAATCAGTCATGCTCGTTACAGCACCAACTGTTACTCTCATCTTAAGCCCCCAAGGAGCTCTGCTCACTACGCCATACCCAACAGCTACAAACATGGTGTTCATCCAAGGATACTCCTCAAAGAGCTCCCTCACAGCAGCATTCTGCAGACGCCACTGGTCGACACCTGCCTCCACAACTTTCCTACTTTTCAAGCATGGAGTAAGGTTGTTCCCAATAACAAGGGCCTCCTCCTCGCCTACCTCATCAAGTCTTGTTGACAATGAATGATTCCTGCTAACCTCTCCAAGTACTGCACGATTCAACAAGATCGCAAACCAAGGGTACTTCTCAACCACCTCAATCAGTGCACAGTTTTCATTTGTAAAAGCATAAACTGTGTCATCCTTGCTCTTCTTCTTCTCTCTCTTCTCAACCCTCTGCATGAGTGCTTCACCGAAAAACTTTCCATCCTTCTCTTCTGCTTCTTCACTACATAGAAGATTGGAAAAATAGATTGCAGCTTTGTTCCCTGCCTCAAGGTGCCTCTTTAAGCTAGTTTCCACCATACTCTTGCTGCCCCCTCTATGCTCAACCCTAGTCATAAGCTCAATCTTGGTCTTCTTATCCCCAAGTTTGGAGAATCTCCAAGTGGCAGTCACAAGTGGTGCTGCCGATGTTGTAGGATTGCAGGTAATCACCAGTGTCGTGTTATCTACCCTGAACACGCTCATCCTCGAATAGTACTCCAACTCACGCTTCCCAAAACCTTTCTCTGTTGTTGTTAACTCCATTTTAAAGTCTTGCCTTTTTGTGACTTTTCTCACAATCTCCCACCCCTTCATGGCAAGACTTTCAACATTCCAGAAAAATGCTGCAACTTCCTTGTGGGATGCTCTCGCAGTTATTGTAGTCTTCCCCCACGCCATTCCCTTCTCTGCCTTTATCAATGTCTGTCCAGAAAACACACTACTGATCTCTTGAGCTCCCACAATCTCGTCAAAGTGACTTTCAATCCCTGGTGCTCCCTCAATTGCAATCTCCTCAAACTTTTCAATGATCTGCTGCCTCTTGAAGGCATCAACTTCTATCGGCACTACACTGCTTACTTTAACCCTCCCACCTCCAACCTTTATAATGTCTCCACCATCAGCGCCTCCAACACTTGCTCTTCTAATACTTGCTCTCAAAGAACCTGCTAGACCACCCTCAACTTCAGCATCAACACTTGCTCTCCTTACACTCTCTCTCCTTCTTGCATCTCCACCTGCTAGAATGAATTCTATTGGAACCTTTGCTTTCAATTGATCAGTAAACCACTCTGGTTTCTCCTCTTCCCATTTAGCCCAGTTTAAGCCAACCCATTTCTTAATTTCTCCTTCAATTGAGACCCAATGATGTTTTGATCTTTTCAAGACTGACAACTTTATTGCATCACTTTCCCCTTCAAGGAAATATGCCATAGTCCTGTCCTTGCTCCTTTGTGTACTCCAGAAGGTGTGCAAGTACTTGCTCTCAATGTTAAAAAAGAAAACAGCAAGGCATATGGTAGTTATTGGTATGAAATACTTCATAACAAATGAAGCAAGAGCAATTGGGTTGTTATCTACATAAGGAGAAAATAGATATATATATATTGACACTGGTAGACTTCCCATTGTCAACAGAAGACCAAACAACCAATAAGCTCCTCCAACTTCATTAGGATGTCTAAAGTGCACAATTGAAGTGAAGTCTACAATGATCTTTACGATCACTCTTAAAAGAATACTATTCACAATCTCTGCCTTACCCCCCAAGGGGGACCAGTGCCAAAAGTCTCCCCTCAATATCTTAACCAACAAGTACAGACCAAGGTCAGCTCCAATGTAGAGAAAGACCCAGCTACCTCCAATCAACCCAACAAGAACTATTGTTGTACATCTTATTAAAAGCATCCCTGCTGTCAACAGCAACATTGACACAAATGCTACTGTTCTCTTGCTTGCTTTTGCTGGTATATACCCATAAAAGTCTGGTGCCTTTTCTCTATTAGCAGGGTCTGTGTCCCAGTCATAACTAATTGTTGCAGAGGCAAAGCCTGTTGTAATTGCTGACACTGCAAGTGAAAGCCATGCTGAAGTTCTAACATCTTTGTCACTGGTTGCTATTGCCATAAGTTGGATAATTACACCAGGGATGGCCTCAGCAAACATCTCAATGCATTTCATATTTGTCATCTCATTCATTGGGTCAATTATAGTCCCAACCTCTTGCTTTGCTCCAGTTGCCACCCTGTAAGCATCAACAGCAGGCTTGTATCCAAGCAAGATTGGAATCCACTCCCGCACCACTCTCTTCATCCCCAACTTCCTGTTAATTGCCCAAACACCAAATATCTGAATCCCAATTGACGCTACCAAACTTGCCAAAGATGCCTTACCATACCCATACTTCTTATCCTTCCAAAACATGTACGTCACATACACATCAGTCAGCAAATCAGTCATGCTTGTGATAGCCCCCACAGTCACTCTCATCTTCAACCCCCAAGGAACTTCCTCTAACAGCCTGTAGCTAATTGTCTCAAGTATAGGTCTGAACCATTCATACTCCTCATCAAGCTCCTGTAGAGCAAGAAAATTTAAGATGAAGGCATCTACAGCAGCAACTGGCTGAGTATTGATTGCTAAACTTCTCGCTAGAGACTCACCAATCTCTGTTCCTTCCTTCTCCACCAGCTCCGCAGCCTTACCCTCTACCTTCCTCAACTTGCACAGCTTGTTCTTGACAACAGCGCCAAGCATTGGTGTGACAAACGCGTACTTCTCTGCAGCCTGTCTTAGAACGTAGTTTGAACCTATAAATAACTTGACAGCTTCCTCCTTTGTCATTCCCTTCTTCCTGAAACTTATTGCAACCAACAGTTGCTCACCCAACGACTTTCCTATTTGGTTAGGATCTAAATCTGCATAGTCTTGTGTAGTATCATTCACAGCATGTGAAGCAATCAGTGCGCCTCCATTATCCATGCCAACACTTGCTCTCCTAATACTTGCTCTTACAACACCTGCTAGACCACCCTCAGCTTTAGCATCAACACTTGCTCTCCTGACACTCTCTCTCCTTCTAGCATCTCCTTCTCCTGAAATGTATTCAACTGGTACTCTAGCTCTCATAGCGTCATCCAACCAATCTGGCTTCTCCTCCTCCCATCTATCCCAGTTCGCTTTTACCCAAGCTTTCACTTCCTCTTCAATTGACTTCCAATGATGTTTTGACATCTGAAATGTGTAAGCTGCTTTTGATGCATCCTCTTTCCCATACCTGAAGTTCTTTACTGTCAAGTCCTTACCCCTTTGAAAGCTGTAGAAGGTGATCAAGTATTTCCTCTCCAGGCTATAGAGAAATATAGCAAATGACACAACTGTGAATGGTATAACTAGTTCTTCTACTACCAACGCCAATTTAAGCCCCTCTTCTTCAATATCTTTCCTTTCAGCTAGAATTATAGCTATTGGAAGACTTCCCATCGTCAAAACAAATCCAAACATCCAATACATCCCACCAAGCTCATAAGGATGCCTAAACTGCACAATTGATGTAAAGTCTGTTACTACTTTCACCATTAATCTAGCTACAATGCTACTCGCTATTTCCACATTGCCTCCTGCAGGCACCCAATACCAAAAGTCTCCTCTTAAGACCTTCACCAACAAGTACAGAAGCATATCAGCACCAACATAGAGAGAGACCCATCTACCACCAAGGAGCCCTAACGCAACTATTGTCATGCACCTTATCACAAGCATACCTGCACTAAAGAACATCATTGCAACAAATATGAAAGATCTCTTTGTAGGATTTGCAGGCACATACCCATAGAAGTCAGGCACTTGCTCTCTCTTGACTGGGTCAGTGTCAAAGTCATAACTGATAGTTGCAGAGGCAAATCCTGTTGTAATTGCCGACACTGCAACTGAAAGCCATGCTGAATTGCCAACCTCTTTGTCACTTGTTGCTATAGCCATAAGTTGGATAATCACTCCAGGTATTGCCTCAGCAAACATCTCAATCCCTTTCATGACAGTCATCTCGTACATTGGATCAGCAGCATGCCCAGTCTCTTGCTTTGCTCCAGTTGCTACCCTGTAAGCATCAACAGCAGGTTTAAACCCAATCAAAATAGGAAACCACTCCCTTAGCACTCTCAACATCCCCAACTTTTTGTTTTGTACCCAAACAGTAAGCATTTGAAGCCCAATTGACACTACCAAGCTTGCCAAAGATGCCTTAAAGTACCCATACTTCTTATCACTCCAAAACATGTACGTCACATACATATCAGTTAGCAAATCAACCATGCTTGTGGCAGCACCAACAGTGACCCTTGCCTTCAAGCCTAACATAGACTTCATAAATAGTTTCATGACAATCTCCTCAAGCATGGGCCTTAACCACTTTTGTTTGTTCATAACCTCTTGCACTTCAGTGAATTGATGTGCCCACTCATCTACAGCATGAGCAGCAGTCAAAGTGGACAACATGACTGTTGCCATTGCACTCCCAATCTCCCACCCCCTGGCTTCCTCCTCACTCTTATCTTGTCCCTCATTTGTAGCTCTCCTTTTAAGTTTGTTCATAACCAGAGCATACAGCATAGTTCTCATAAAACCATGCTGCTCTGTAATCTCTCTTAGTGCCCTATTGGCAGCAATGAATTCCCTTACTACCTCTACTTTACTGTCCCCAGCATTCCTTTTCTTCACTCTCTCCATCAGCTGCTCTCCAAACCTCCTCCCATCCTGTTCCCCTGCTTCAGTGCTCTTGAGCAGATTATCAAAGTAGTAAGCAGCATCAGTTGCCATGCCCAGGTGCTTAATTACACTCCTTTTGCCGGCAGCTTTTCCTAAACCCTTATGTCTAGTCATCATTTCAACGTCTGTAGTCATCTGGCCAGCCTCTGAGAACCTTACAGCTGTGAAATGCCCTTCCTGTTCAAGTGTGATTACAAGTGTGCTGTTGTTAGCTCTGTGAACCACAAGCTGGGAGTAAACTCCACTTTTAAGGCCCCAGAAGAATGCTGCAACTTCCTTATTGGATGCTCTCACACTTATTGAAGACTTCCCCCATCCCATTCCCTTCTCTGCCTTTATCATTGTCGTTCCAGACAACCCACTACTGATCTCTTGAGCTTCATCAATCTCGTCAAAGTGACTTTTAATCCCTGGCTCTCCCTCAATTGCGATCTCCTCAAACTTTTCAATTATCTGTTGTCTTTTGAAGGCCTCAATCTCTTTGCTCTGGTTGTATCTCTTTCGAAGTGTAGAAACGGCGGCCAAAAACTGCGGGGCAATTGTGTTAAAGAGAGAGGAAGGGATTGCCCCCTTAAAGTCCATCTTAGAGACAAATGTCACGGCTGTTTGTTGCACATTGCCTATGGATTGAAGGGACTCAAAATACCAGACTGAGTGAGCAGACACCAAGATGCTTCCTGAATCAACAGGAAATTCTTCCTTTAGGTCTTCAGTGTCTGCTACAGAGAGAATAATACTGCCATTACTTTCAACCTTCCAGATTGCCCTAAGTCTTCCTTCTCGATAAGAAAACCCAGGGACGCCAAGAGTTCTTATTTGGCGTACAAACAGACTGTGTTTGTTTGACTCCTTGAATGATGAAGAAAGTATGCCATTCACTTTTGTTGTAGTTTTGTATTCTCTTGAGTTGATGTGAAATTCAAACGCAGCACACTCCTCCACACTCGCATCAACTACAGTAGTGGCAAAACCAGTCCCACTGCTTGCCCCATCAACATGAACTAGCCTCATTTTGACCCTCTCATCAGGACTCTTCAAATCATCAAAATTCTCGTCCTCCTTGCACTTCTCATAGAACTCCTTTCCCTTCCTGATTGCGCCCTTCTCCTCGTCAGTATAATCTTGATGCTCATTCTTGATGATGTTGGCAAGAGAGGCCAGTGCAGTTTTATCAACCTCTTCATCCCGCTGGAAGGTTTTTGCAATGTTGTAAACAACTCCTAAGACTTTGGGGGCTAAGCGATTCAAGACAGAAACTGGAATATAACCGCCCAAATCGAACTTCTGTCTTATCTTCATATAGCACTGATTTACTTCACCTTCAACAGCCTGCACGTTGGTAGCAGTGAAGATTGCTGTGGTTTTCCCCCTTACCAATTTTCCCATACCCCCGTAGTCTACCTCTTCATCGATTGGCTTGACACCTACTGACACTCTGTCGTTTTTGTCTCGCTTCCAAATGAAGTGCATCAAAAACTCTCTATTTTGTAGCAGCCCTGGCATCTTTCTGACAAACGCAAAGAATTTCTCATTGATCCTCCCTCCCTGTTTTCTGACCTCAAACCTTGCTGGGTTTCCTTCTTTTCTGTCCGTATAGGCTCTTGCCCTGCTGCAAAGCAAGAAATACCACGCAGCAGCTGTGGGTTTATCGTGGTTAATGCATTTTGCAGTTCTTTTCTCCCCCCCCCCCCCTTTAAACCACTTACCTTCCTCAGCCGTGCAATCTGCCATTCCCTCAGCTTGCACAAGCGTGATATTTCTCTCATTTGTCTTTTGCTGCCCATGCTTTACCCCCATCTTGACACCTTGATAAGGTGAAGTTATATCCTCCCATCCATCAACACCTCCAAACATCTTCTCCAAGTCCCCAAACACCTTCTTCTGGTCCTCCTCCAACTCAATGCCCTCCCTCATCCTCTTCACCAAGGCCCCCCTAACCTCAGCATCAACTTCCTTCCCGTTCCTCCTAAATTTCTCCTGCAACCTGTTGGCCTCAACAAGCTGATTCTTTGCAAGGTAGTCAATGGCATTGTCCATCAATGTCTTATGAATGCCACTGAATTTCAGATCAACTGTCTGAATGCGTGTCACTCTGCAGACATTTGGGGCAACCTCAACCATGATGTAAATTCCTCTTGTTACTCCAACTACAAAGCCGTCCTTGCTAAGGTTGGTGAAGCTTGCCCCATAATATTCACCCAAAGGCACAAATCCCATCATGTATGCAGTCTGGCCATTGTTCAATTTAGCCTCCTTCCACACAAACCAATTCTCAAATAGTCGATTGGTGGCGGCAGGGACCTTCACGCCCAAATGATAGTGCATACTTCTAGTTCCCTCAAAATCATTCCTGATAACCCTTGGTAAGTTCCCATTATTTTTGAAGTGCTCCTCTGAAGCATCATATGTGTCAAAAACTGATTGCTCTGCCAACACAGCCTCTGCTGATTTGTCCACATTGACCCCAAAGGCTGCCCACACATTGTCCCCCTCTCTCCACAGGAACTTGTCAATCCCCTCCTTCAGTGTCCCCTTGACTCTCTTCCCCTTTGTGTGCAGTTCCTTCTCTAGCCTCCCAGCCCTCTCCAACATTGCCTCCTCCTCTATCGTCAGAGGCGGTGCCCTTGGCAAGACCTCCTCCACAAAGTGTATTGTCCTCCTCTCATCAATGACAGCAGGCTGTCTGAACTTCTTCCTGACCTCCTCCATAATACCCTTTACTGCTGCATACGCAGCCTTGACATCTCCCTTCTTGACCCCAATACTGTTGCCGCCTTCACCACTAGAACTGGTGGTTCTTGCACTCTTAAAGCTTTTGACTGTGCGAACATCAACTTCCGATTTTGTCTCTGTTGCTCTCTCCTCTGCCTTAAGAGTTCCCACCATGGTGACTGCAGTTTGTCCAAACTCGAAATTGGTGAAGCTGAGCTCCCCCTTAATGACACCTCTTTGGAAAGTCTTGGTCGTTATTGACGCTAGAATTTTGACAAGCATTGCAGTGGCCTCATCAGAAAGTTCATCCTCATCAAGGGATGTTAATTCCATAATGTTCGTCGATTCGTCGGGAGAGACGACTTTGACGTCAAGGAGAAATTCGACGAATTTATTCCCCCTGCCGTAGTGCTGCCAGTAGACGAGTCTGTGAATGACTCCTTCCTTTTCGTCATACTCCTGGAGGGTCTTCCTTCGGAACTTGCCCTGCTCACAATCGGTGAGGAGAAAGTCAATGATCTTGTCGCGCTCGTCGTGGAAGACATCAGCGAGCTCCATAACCTTCACATCGACGCCGGTAGAGTTGTCAATGAGGCCTTCAACGGCTCCTCGGTCATCCAGAAGTTTCGCAAGTTTACCTTGTTCAGGGCCAAGAGCTGCGTAATTGATATCTACGGGACCGTGTATTGCGGAGGGTGTGTGATTGGGGCCTGAGGGGGGCTCGGAGGCATAGTTGGCCTCGCCGGCGTCATTCACAACTCCCGCATCTGCTTTAACCTCGCCCTCCATGACGATCTTGATTGGGTGCTGAAAATCATGCGTTCAAGATCGACGCGCATTAAAAAAATGTGGTGGAGCGGCGTTTTGGGTGTGAGTGTAGATATCGTAAGTTGGCAGGTGCGTCATTATTGCGCGTTTTTATATTTTCCCCAAAAATCACCCATTCCAAAGCCCAGAACAGCAACAGAGAGAAAAGGCGTTGGGGGCTTCCGGCCTCGGTCTTTCCTCTGTCTTTTCCTCCACCTGGCCTCTTCTCTAATGGTTTTCATCTGTGACCGCTTCCCCTCTATTCTCTCATCCCCTCCACCGATCACCCGTCCTCCCAACTTACCTCTTCACCACACGTTCTTGTAGCCCCACTCCTCCAACGGTCCCAAGAAGTAGTCGCAAGGCCAGCCTCAGGATGTCCTAGATTTTAAATCCCTTGTCACCGCTATTCGTCAATTATTTTGTGTTAAGATTGTTTTTATTTTCGTTGTTAGTATTATCCAACCGCTAATAGTCGATAATATCTCCTCAAAGCTTAATTTTACCCAAGGCAACAAAATTTGCTCTCAATCCTTCCCATCCTCACAACATCCAAAACCACCAGCAAGGTTCGTAGCATCAACTCGCCCTCGGTACTGTCGCCTTCCTCCCTATATTCAAAAATACTATAGCTTTGAAAAACGTAAACCATATTTCCTCCCCCCTCCCATTCCCTTGCCTCCTTCCAACCCAACCCGCCCACACCCTCTGGCATCCTCATCGCCTCGCCCACCCCATAAGCAAAAAGTTACGCTACACGAGCTCCCAGAGCCGTCCCGGTGCCCTCCCTCATTCACCTTCGGTTGCCAAATCGCTGAAAATGCCATAAAAAGCCAATCGTCTTTTTTTTGAGAACTTTTAGATTAACAGGTAACCCTCAACTTGGACGCGCCTTGTTCTTCCTTGCAATCTTCTCCCACTCTCCCCATCCGACTTTACCGCTTTCGTCTCCTTCCTCTATCTTTACTCCCTCCCCGTTCAGCCTGATCTTGATCCCGTCGTCCCACACCTCGAAGCTGATCCAGCTCCCGTAGTCTGGCCAGTACATCTTGTCCCTTTCCACAACATCCGCCTTGAGCGCGTAGAGAATCCCCAGTAGGCTGACGTCGTGACAGGAGTACACGTTGAACTTCTTCGTCCCCCCTTTCCCCACGACCCCAACCGCAAGCTCCCCCCCCTTACCAACCGACTGTGCGACCTCCCTAATCATTGGCCCCCCGACCTGGTTCAGGAGCTCCTTCTCTCCGAACCACTTCCCAAATCGCCATACCAAGTGTTCTTTGACGATATCCTCGTACTTCTCCATCTCTTTCTCGGCCTCCCTAACCTCGTCCGTCTGGTCTTCCTTCCCCTCCATGGTGGTCAATCCCAGGCCATGCCTGCCCCTGCAGACAAAGTGGTCCGCCAGGTGTATCCAGTCCACCCTTCCCTCTATATCCCCCCCCTTGACCCCCCCGTCGACACCCCCGATGTGCTC
This sequence comes from Triparma columacea, assembly GCA_030267965.1. Classification (NCBI taxonomy): domain Eukaryota; class Bolidophyceae; order Parmales; family Triparmaceae; genus Triparma; species Triparma columacea. Next base: position 12,197 of record BRYA01000661.1, read on the forward strand.
CTTGATAGGCCTCGCGATCTCCTGGGTGGCTACCTTGTCCTTTTCCTTGAAGTCGGTCTTGTTGTAGGCCTGGATGACGAGGCTCCTCATCAGCTCGGGGTCACGGTCGTATGCGTTGAGGATGTCCTGGGACTGGTCGCGGACGACTACCTTGATAGGGTCCTGCGACGGTGAGAGGGGACCCAAGAAACCGGTTAAGACACCCTGGGCGCTGAGGACTTTGGGGTGACGGGAGGTGGGCGACGGATGATGGGTGATGTCAGTGAGGATATGCCATTATGTGATGTGCGAAGAGCGATGAGCGATGAGTGATAAGCGAAGAGCGAAGAGTGAAGAGTGAAGAGTCAAGAACGAAAAGTGAAGAGTGAAGCGTGAAGAGTGAAGCGTGAAGAGTGAAGCGTGAAGAGTGAAGAGCGAAGCAAAGAGGTAACGATGACCTTAAGCGCCCGCTTCACTTCGATGCCTTCACATTTGCAACAGCTTCGCTCCCCTCCTCCACTGCCCACCTCCACTGCCCACCCAAAAAGACTCACCAGTCCTGAGGTAGTTGGTAGAGTAGCACTTGACCTCCCAATCCCTTCCGTAAAGCTCCCCTATCCTCTCCCCCACTCCCACCATCCCTTCCATGCCTACCTTCGTCAGGTACCCGTACGGCATGTTGTGAACATCGAGGAAGTCCCCCGTGTGGCTACTGGGGTCCCCAGTGAACGTGCAGTGATCGGAGCTCACCGGGGTATAGCGGGAGGAGGAGGGGTCGGAAGGGGATGAGAGACCAGCGTACTTCCAGACCGGAAAGCAGGCGTTGGCGTCCGCAAAGGAGAACTTGGGTGTGCCAGAGGAGGGGGAAACTAAGCGAGAGGACCAGAAAGCAGACTCTGAAGAACGACCGGCAGTGTCGTCGGTGCAGAGGATCGATTTAGATGGGGCGCGGTCCCCATGTCTATGAAATAGGTAAACAGCGAGCGGTTGGGTTTCCTGTTTTGATGTCGACAAGCGTCTCTGCAAAGTGGAAAGATATTTACATCTACTGTACATTGAGGGGTACAGACGGGGATGCATGTTTATAATGGTGGTGTGATAGGGGATTGTGGATCGGAGAAGGGATAACACTGATTTGGAAGGAGTATTTAAAAGAGGGATCAAACGTTGAGAAAGCAGGCGGGTTTCTGGCTGATTCGTGCCCTCTCTTTTCCTTCTTTTTCTTTGAGATTTGGGCCACAATTTCAATATGCTCTCTACCTCTCGCCTGTTTGCACGTGCCGTCCCCCGTGGCACCCGTGCGTTTGCCTCGTCTCCTTTGAATGTGACACTGAAGGAGAGCGACCCTGAGCTTCACAAACTCATGGAATCTGTGAGTACTTTGGGTTTGTTGGCGATCTGAGTCGTGTCTTTATTCTTTGTTCTTATGGCTTTCATACGATATATTTCGTCTTTTTCGTACAACATACAACTTTTGGGTCTAAATTACAAACGTGTCGCTACATTATGGTACAAAATAGTCTCATATTGTCACAAACACACCCTAGCTTCGCCACATGGGGTCGAGGTTCCTTCTTACAACTCCTCTCCTGCATTAACCCTAACCCTCTCCCGTGAACTGACCCCCAAATTGCCTCGAATTTTCCCTCTTTTTTCCGAAATCTTACAGGAGAAGGCCCGTCAGCGGTCCTCCTTGGTCCTTATCGCCTCTGAGAACTTTGCCCCTCGTGCTGTCTTTGATGGCCTCGGCTCCATCATGTCTAACAAGTACTCTGAGGGGTACCCCGGGGCCAGATACTACGGAGGAAACGAGAACATCGACCAGGTCGAGGCGCTCTGCCAAAAGCGTGCTCTTGAGGCCTTCAATGTTACTGATGACAAGGTGAGGGGGGGGGGGGGATTGCCTCCTTTGCTCCTCATCTGCTCCTCATCTGCTCGTCTCTAGGAACCTTCACTAACCGCCCCCTTCCCTCCCTGTAACAGTGGGGCGTCAATGTCCAGTCCCTCAGTGGCTCCCCCGCCAACTTCGCTGTCTACACCGCCCTCCTTGAGCCCCATGACCGCATCCTCTCCCTCGACCTCCCCCACGGTGGCCACCTCTCCCACGGGTACCAGACCGCTACCAAGAAGATCTCCGCCGTCTCGACGTACTTTGAGTCCATGCCCTACCAGCTGGACGAGAAGACCGGGGAGATTGACTATGACCAGATGGAGAAGTCCGCTCAGCTGTTTCGCCCCAAGCTCATCGTCGCTGGGGCCTCCGCCTACGCCAGGCTCATCGACTATGAGCGTATCCGTGCCATCGCGGACTCGGTTGGCGCCTGGGTCCTCGCCGATATGGCCCACATCTCAGGCCTAGTTTCCGCTCAGGTCATCCCCACCCCCTTCGACTTCGCGGACGTCGTCACGACCACCACGCATAAGAGCCTGAGGGGACCCAGGGGCGCCATGATCTTCTACCGCAAGGGCGTCCGTAGCGTCGACAAGAAGGGCAAGGAGCACATGTACGACATTGATGAAAAGGTGAGAGAGGACTACAGGCATGGAAAAAGCTTATGCGATGCATGTCTAGATTCCTTGCATTGCACGTCTAACCTTCGCTCCTCACGCTTCGCTCCTTCACAGCTCAACTTCGCCGTCTTCCCCGGCCTCCAGGGGGGACCCCACAACCACACCATCACGGCCCTCGCCACCTGTCTCAAGCAGGCCAAGGAGCCCTCCTTCGTCGAGTACCAAAAGCAGGTTCTCAAGAACTCCGCGACCTTTGCGGACAAACTCATGGACATGGGGTACGAGCTCGTAAGCGGGGGGACCTCCAACCACCTTGTCCTCGTTGACCTCAAGACAAGCAGGCAGATCGACGGAGCCAGGGTCGAGAGGATCCTCGAGATGGCCTGCATGTCCACGAACAAAAATACTATCCCCGGAGACACCTCCGCCCTTACACCCGGAGGGATTCGCATGGGAGCCCCCGCCCTCACCAGTAGGGGGCTCGCCGAGGCTGACTTCGTCAAGGTCGCTGAGTTCTTCGACCGCGGTGTCGCTATCGCCAAGGCCGTCAAGGCCACCGACGAGGGGAAGAAGCTCAAGGGCTTCAGGGAGGCCTGCGCCACCAAGGGCATCAACGTCCACCCCGACCTCGCCAAGCTCAGGGACGACGTCCAGGCGTTCGCCAACAGCTTCCCAACCGTGGGATTCGACGAGGACGAGATGGAGTCGCAGGGGCCTTACGAAAACATTGTCGCCGCTTAAAATGCGTGCTGCTTAAAATGCGTGCTTAACTTGTAGGAATATGAACAACGTAGGATATGAATTTTTGGGAATTTTCAGACAATCAAAAACAGTAGCTTTTCTTCTTCGCTCTCTAAACCACCTGTCTCCCATCCACGTATACCGCTCTAATGTTTCTATCGTCCCCCTTGTGCACAATCCATTCCAAATACCCCTCAATCCCATCCTCCCTTCGCTCTCCCTCCCAGCACACCGCGTCCATCCTGAACCCCACCCCGAACTTCCCCAACTCTCCTTCCATCCCCAGAGCCTCCGCCCCCCCCGCTGTCGCCATCCCGAACGCTTCCCACCAGGCGAGGTCCCCCCCACATACCCTGGCCGCAATCACGGCGTGCCTGGCAGCGCTCAGGATGCTCCCGTCGTATCCTCCCGCGACGTCGGTTCCCAGGCCTACCCTTACCCCCGCCTCCCGTGGAGCCCTGACGTCCAAAGTACCCCCAGCGAAGTAGAAGTTGGACAGAGGGCAGTGCGCGACGGCGGAGCCACAATCCCTCATCTTGACCCAGTCTTTGGGGCAGCAGTGGACGCAGTGCGCCTGGATTGAGTCGTGGAGTAGACCGGCAGCGTCGAAAATATCCGCGTCTGAGCCCTCCCCCTGGTGCAGGGTTTTAACAAAGTCCACCTCGTCCACGGACTCGCTCAAGTGGCTAGTCACCAGCATCTTCCCCCCCGGGTGCTCCCTCCTGATGGCCTCTATTCCCCTGAGCATCTCCGGGCTGCAGGTCGGTATGAACCTCGGGCAAAGCGCTGGCCTAACCCTCCCGTCGCACTCCTCCCCCCTCCTCACTACGTGGTCCACAAAGTCGCTGAGCCGCGAGAGGCCCTCCGCGGTATCCTCGACGTAGTAGCCGGGCGCGTTGCGGTCCATGGAGACTTTGGACGCCCAGCCCCTCTGCCCCTCCTCGATCATGACGTCCGCCAGCACCTTGCTTGCCTCCGCGTCCAGAACCCCAAAGTAAACTGCTGTTGTTGTGCCGTTCCTGAGGCCCGAGGTCACGGCCTCCCTGAACGTGAGCCTGGCCCTTTCCAGGTCGTCGCAGCACATCTTCTCCGCCCGGAAGGTGTAGCTCTCCAGCCAGCCCCCCGGGCCCATCAGGGGCTTGTCTAGGCCCGTTCCCTTGAAGGCGTGCTGGGGGGCGTGGTTGTGGAGGTCTATCAGGCCAGGTGTGAAGACCCCGCCGCTTCGCGGAGGCGGGGGCTGACCCGCACCCTCCTCCGCCTTCTCGAATCTCGTTATCCTCCCCTTCTCCCACTCGCATATGTAGTCCTCGAAGCAGTCAAGCCCCCCGTCTGCGTAATGGACAAAGTCACCCCTAACCTTACCCCCCCTCCCCCCCCCCCTCCTGAAGAGCCCGTAAGTAACGCAGTCCACCCCGTTGTCTAGCCCCCTCGTGATGCCCTCTTTAACGAATCCGTTCTTCTCCAGCACCCTCCTGCTACCTGAGTTACAAACCCTAACGCTGGCCTCGATCCTTCCCAGTCTCCCCCCCCCAAGCTCCTCAACAATGGTACGGACAGCCTCGGTGGCCAAGCCTAGACCCTGGAGGGGAGGTGACACCCAGTAGCCAATCTCCCAGACGGAAGGATCAATGGATCGTCCTCTCCAAGCGCTTACGACGCCGGCGACCTGGTCGTTCATTAGTATACATCTATTTATCTCACCGTCATCGCGAGTGGCCTTGGTGATGAAATCCGCTGCGTGTTTTTGTTGGTAGGGTGAAGGGAAGCCGACTCTCAATGAAGATGCGAGGGATTTATAGTTTGCAGCCGCAGCGAGACCCTCGGTGAATTTGGGGTCGAATTTGCATACTTTGATGGCTCCCTTCTTCATGTTGTAGTGGTTGTGTTTGTTTGTGTGTATACTGGAATCAGGGTCAGGTTCCTTTGGAGACGCTGTTAGAGGTATCATCACGAACGGGAGAGTCAATATAGGAGTTAGTAAGTTGGATGAATGGGGTGATAGAGGTAATTTGTGGAGGAGAGTCGAGGTCGACCCTTGCTGATGATGAAAAATAATCCCTGAGAGCATCATAGTAGAAATTAATGTTATGTTTGCGTATATGATAGTACTAAGAGTGTCTAAGAAACAATTTGGACGACGTACCTGACATGAAGTGGTTTTTTGCCTGGAAATTGTTCTTCCTTTTTATTATTCAGGACCCTTGGCTAAAAGCAATTTCGATTTTATCCTCATTTAATCCTCATTAAATCAATTAATATAACATATAAATTGTATCAGGGTTGGGATCTAGTCCTAATCTCCACATTCATTACAATAATCTTGGCATTTAGCTAGTTATTGAAGATATATTCTGATCCAGCTATCGTATCTTTCTCATGCCTCCTCAATTACTCCAATTTCTTCCCCTTAATGTTCATATATTACGTCTATTTGAGGATATAGTGTATAGTGATGATAGTAGTGGGGTTATAGATGTTATAGATAGTGCTGTAGTAACCCAAAACAACAAACATTTGGGCAAACATTTGAGATGTTTCCAGCAACAAAATGACAATCAACAAAATGGGCCAAAATGGGCGAAAATGTCCACTCAATCTTCCGCACAATCTTCCACTCTTTCGACATCGTCATATTTCGGCCTATCATCATCAAAGAAATCCAATTCATTGAAAAATGAGGCTATAAATGTCCCCCCCTTTGACCATTGTGGAGGACAAACTGATCAAGGAGTTGAGGTAAGGAGAGATATGGGAGAATAGAACGAAACAAATAAGAACAAAGGGACAGCACTGCGTAACAGCACTACGTAACAGCACTGCACTGCGTAACAGCACTCACTCACACACAAAACTTCTCCCATATCCTGCACATTTCCCACACGTAGGCCTATCAGGCTCAGGACGGCTGGGAAATCGGAGTCTGCTGGGCAAGGTGAGGATGGAAAGGTTGCTGCGTGCTTTGTTGGTGTACTTGCTGAACCCTGATAATGGAGTGGCACCTCAAGTACTGTGGAACCCTAACCCCAACGCCCAACCCCAACGCCCAACCCCCCCCCGCCGCAGAAATGCTAGGCCTTACCAGGAGGACTGCTGGTTCATAACTTCCTCCCTGCCCTTGCGTAGAACAATCCCTCCCTCCTCCTCCTCCTCCTCCTCCTCCTCCAAGGCTCATCCCCCTGGTCCCCCTCCCCGTAACTTCCTCCCCTACACGTCTTGGGGTGTATTCGACGGTCACGGAGGTTCCTCTTGCAGCGATTACTGCCACAAGGAGTACCCCTCCGTCCTCCGCTCCTCCCTCCCCCCCTCCCCCTCCCCCTCCCCCCAAGCCGACTCCCTCTCCCGCTCCCTGCGGTCCTCCCTGGTAGCAATCGCCGTGCTATTCTCAACCTCCCTCCCCCCCAACACTCTGTCCTCCCCGGGCTCAACCGCCAACATAGTCCTATCCTCCTCCCCCCACCTCCTCTGCGGTAACGTCGGTGACTCATCCTCCCATTATTACCCCCCCAATACCTCTTCCCCCCACGGTGATAAACTGAGCGTCGACCACGACACCTGGGTTCGGTCCGACGAGCACACCAGGCTCCTAGCGTCAGGTGCGTTCCTCCACCCGTCTCCCCCCCCTTTTAATCTCGGTTCCGTCTTCCTCGTTAAAGCCCTTTACGCCATGGCGTTCGGGTGCCCTAGGGTTTATAAGCCGGACATGGTTGGGGGGGTTGTGGGGGGGCTTAACATGACGAGGTCGGTAGGGGACGTACACTTAAAGCCCCAGGTCTCGCACGAGCCTGACGTTGAGGTTAGGGGGGTTGGGAGGGAGGTTGGGGGGTACGTTGTTACGGCGACGGACGGGGTTTGGGACGAACTGGGACCGGGGGAGGTTAGGAGGCTTATTGAGGAGGCGGAGATGAGCTTGGGAACGAAAGGGGATGAACTACCAAAGTGCGAGGGGGTGGCGAGGGCGGCAAGCATGATTGTTAGAGAGGCGATTAGAAGGGGAGGGAGAGACAATGCGACGGCTATTGTGGCGAAAAGGTGCATACCCAAGTAGTATGTAACACTCGAATGTTGTGTAAAACCACATTTACATTTATCCCCCTAAGTTATTTGACCCCACCTCCCCTCCCTATTTTGTTGTCGATTCCCCCTTCCCCTTATCTGACTCGTCGATTGCGGCCAAATTTCGAGCGCTCGAGGTAGTATTTTCTTCTAAGTCCTTGTCGTCAAGGTCCGGGTAGACAAGGTGGAAGAACTCGTGGAAGGAAATGCTCCCGCTTCTGTCCTTGTCAACTGCCCTGAAGAGCCTCTTGAACTTGTTCTTAGAGAAATGCATGCCGATCATGTGGAGGCCGGTCTTCAGCTCCTTGGCGTCGATCTCGCCGCTGTGGTCAGCGTCGATCTCCAGGAAAAGCTCCTTCAAGTCGCGAGGCCCGAGCTCCATCTCCTCCATCTTTTCTCTGAAGACGTCAAACACCTCGTGCTGGATGTTCAACATCTCCTCAGTTTCGTCGATTACCATGCCAACGACCTCTATGTCGAGGTTGGCGATGGCCGAGATTATGCTGTTGGTCCTGACGCATAGGACGACGCAAGGGTAGAGCAGGATCCCCGGCAACAGCGCCAGGAGGAACAGTATATTCGCCTCAGAGCCCTCGTAGTTTTTGAACGCGACGATGCCGTAGTTCGCGACGAAAACCGCCAGGTAGAACGTGTTGAAGAGGAGGCACATGTCGAGAGTCTTGGTGAAGAATATCGGGCTCTCGAAGGCGTAGACGCTTGCCAAGTTCAGCATCTTCCTCGACTCCTGCTTCTTGGGTGGTAAATGGTCCTCAATTTGCTCTAGGAGGTGCTGGTTGCCGTCAGATACCCTGCGTGGTTTGCTGTCAGACACCCTGCGTTGTTTGCTATCATCGTCGCCACCGGGGTGGATCTTCGCCTGTGCAAAGCTCTTCCGCGGTCCCTTCTTCTCCTCTGAGGTTGCCGGTTCTGTCCCCTCAATCTTTTTCTTACTCATTGACTTTTCCAGGTACTTCATTTGGCTCCCCTGGGGCTTTAACTCGTTTGTTGGGGTAGAGATGCCAGTAGCTTTTGCAAGCTCCCCAGCAGCGGCTCCGACGGTCTTCTCCCCAATATCCCCAATTTCATGAACAACAAGATCGGCGTGCTTCGTGACGGCCCCGGCTAAGTGGTTAAGGCCTACGGCCTTGCTCGCTGCCATCGCCTTCTTCTTGAATAGTTTGAGACCGTCGCCTTCCCCATCGAGGTGGGGGTGGGGGTCGTGCCCGCTTTCCTTGTGTCCGCCGTGTCCACCGTGTCCACCGTGTCCGCCGTGTCCACCGTGTCCGCCGTGTCCGCCGTGTCCGCCGTGTCCGCCGTGTCCGCCGTGTCCCCCATGTCCGCCGTGTCCCCCGTGTCCGCCATGACCGTGTGAAAAGTCACCAGGGTGCATAGATTTCATCTGATTGAGCATTTGCTGCTTGTCAAAGCTCCCCCTCGTCACTCTCCTGTCCCTATTGTTTGCGGGAGTGCCTTCAACGCTATTAGGGTCGTCTTCGTCCTTTGTTGCCTCGAGAGCTTTCTCCAGCAAGGCCTCTTCTTCCTTTTTGAGCTTTTCCTCTGCGTTTTTAATGTAGGCAGCGTAGTCCTGTGTGTTGTTGCATCCGACCATTCTCAGCAAATTTAATTCTGCTCTCCTTGCACTGATTGCCATGATTATGACGATAAAAAGCAAAATCCATCCAGCGGTGATGAAAGGGACAAGGCCGTCGGACACACCATAGGCAGCACATGGGTCGGTCTCAGTTATGGTGACTTTGCAAGATTTCTCGATCGGGGCCGGGCAGACAACGTCTGACGATCCTGCAGCGACCGAAGCAAGCGAGGGAGCTAGTTAGCTGCAGGAGGAGTAGAATGACGACAAACTAGTAACGCAACCCTTTCGCCCGTCGTTGCTCACCTGCCAACATCCTTCCTCTGTCCATTTGGTCTAGCTGTAGCCACTCCATGGGGCTCTCTCCCAGGACCCTGTGGTGATGGTCGTCGTAGCAAAGACCTGACGTTTCCTCCGCTGCCGCAGCAAGGCGGCGGTGCGACGAGTCTTCGTCACAAGGGAGAAGATTTGTCTCAATAGCAAGGAAGTCTTTGGCAGCAGTGCAGTTCACATAAGTGACAACACCAGCGTCATTACCCCCCGCGGCAAGTCTCCTAGCACTCGGGTCAAAAAATGCATCGTACACGACCTCGTGAAGTCTCCTGCGGTGAGCTTCTTCGTCACCATCGTCGGAGCTGGTGGCCTTGATGATCTCATCACGAATAATATTGAAAATAAGGAATATGCACAGGAAAAGCCACGATGATATGTCGACTTCGATCAGGTTTACGACTTCCTTGTCAAGTACCTCCCTGATGTAGCAAGGGAAGTCAAAGACGGAATAAGGGAGCGCATACTGCTCACAGAAGATGATGTTATAGACCTTGTACTCCATCATGGAAACGTGCTTAGAGACGAACCACTCGTTTTCCGAATCAATCTTCTTCTTCTCCTTCTCATAGGTGTCGAGAATCTCCTCCGAAGTCAACGCGGCGGCTTTGTCAATTTCACTCTTCAGGTTCTGATTCACAAGCATCATAAAAAATGCCTCCATGACGAAAAAGAGCGCCGAGAAGAAGATAACGATGTGCGAAAATTCGAAGGCTAATATGATGGACACAGGAACTTGATCCTTGGCCGGTGACTGCAGAAAGAGGAACACTCCGAAGGAGATGACACCTAGAATCGTCAACTCTGAGGGGGGGGGGGGGGGG